>JANIJG010018944.1:31817-65852 GCA_024611175.1 Megaceryle torquata
AAAACCATTGCCCCTCATCCTTTCACTGCAGGCCTTTGTAAACAGGCCCTCTCCAGTCTTTTTATAAGCTCCCTTCATTCAGGTACTGGAAGGTCGCTATTAGGTCTCCCCTAAGCCTTCTCTTCTCCAGACTGAACAATTCCAGCTCCCTCAGCCTGTCCTCATAGGAGAGGTGTTCCAGCCCCCAACCCCCTGATCATACTTGTGCCCCTCCTCTGGACCCTCTTCATCAGGTCCGTGTCCTTCCTGGCAGCATCAGAAAGCATAAACCTGCAATATTAGAGTCCTAAATATACAAATAACTAATCCCATAGGATCACAAGCAGTGCAGAGGAAATTAAGTCAACAGACCAAATGGGGAACATTCTGCTTTAATTCAGAGGAAAACAGGAGATTAAAAAGAGCCCTAAACAGAACTTTGCAACATCAAAAGTTTTGAGGGTGGGGGACATTTGTCTACTTCCCTAATATCATTCACTGATGAGTGTCTCATACTCCTGTGTCACATACCATGGTTAAGCTGTGAGGCATGTAAATGAACGGTAGTCTGTGTAGCATCACTGACAGGTCAAAAGAGGCAATCCTCCTCTACTCTGATCTTGTAAGAATCTACCTGGAGTATTGCATCCAGTTCTGGGGTCCCCAGTGCAAGAAAGATATGCACCTGTTAGAACAAGTCCAGATGAAGACCACAAAAGTGATCAGAGGGATGGACACTTATCTTATGAAGAAAGGCTAAAAGTTAGGGTTGTTCAGCCTGGAAAAGAGAGGGCTCCACGGAGACCTTATAGCAGCCTTTCAATATATAAAAGAGGCTTACAAGACGTATGGAGAGAGACTTGTTAGCAAGGCCTATAGTAACAGGAAAAGGAGCAATTTTATTTTAAACTGAAAGAGAGTAGATTTAGGCTAGATATAAGGAATAATTTTTTTACAATGGGGACACTGATACACTGGGACAGGTTGTCCAATGAAGTTGTGGATGCCCCATCATTGGTAGTGTTCGAGGTCAGGTTGGATGACGATTTCACTTGATCTAGTTAAAGATGTTCCTGCCCATAACAGCGAGGATTAGAACCAGATGATCTTTAAGGTCCCTTCCAACCCAAACCATTCTATGATTCTATGATTCTTTGAACACTGGCCTCTGATTCTATGTTTTCTTTTAATAATCACAGTATTTATCAGTGAGTTAAAATACATTAAATAAAAGTTTAGAATTCAGATCTTTTTTTTTAAACTCATGTATCACTTACTAATAAGAAAGCCAATAGGTTGAACAGTGCAAACATTGCTAAATTTGCTCAAATATTTACCTTTATAAAACCACACATTTTTGTATTCGTACAAAAAGAAAATACTGTGAGAATTTTTATTAAATCTTCAGAAGAGAACTGAATACCTTATGTCCCCATCTTGATAATGAAATGTTCAGATATACAATCAAAAGTGAAGTGAAATAGTATGTGAACAAACTACATAATATAAACTCAAAGTCATATTTAGTTTCTAATGTACAACCCATTAGTGTGCTGAAATCTCACTGGAATTTTCTGATTGAAGCTGCTTGTTGTTCGAACATTAGTTTGGTTTGGAGTTTATTTTTTCACAATAACTGCTTGCTTTCTGTTTAAAAATCAATAGAAATTACAACATATAAACTCCTTTCTCAAGAAAGACATTGAAAGTTTAAAAAAATCCAAAACAGTTTTAACAGTGTTATTACACCTCATTTGAGATATCTAATCAAACCCAGTCATCTGTTGGATCACAATCTGTACATCCAGTTCCCCAGCAATGTAGAAGTTACATCATAGGAAACATAGAACTAGGTAAAGAGAGTCTACTTCAACAGATAATTGTTAGCATAGGGGACTGCAGAAAAAAAAAATATCATGAAACCGTACAAATACAATCTTTTTTTTTAAATCATGAAGCTTTCCTTGATTTTAGCCAACAGTACATGACAAAAGCTCCAAACTTTTTATGCAGAAACTAATTGAAAACTAGGATAGGATAATTTTTAGAGACTTTTCCAATAGGCATACCTTTATTCCTTTATATCTCTACTGTTCCCATAATTTATTTTTTTTTAACAATGATTGTTTTTATTAAAACACACTTACCTCCACCAGTGGGCAGATGATAAGTAATTAGGAACTGTTCTCAACTGCAGTGAATTTTAATATGGCAAGAAATTCAACTTCTCAGATGATTATGATGAGTTAAATAGAAATTAATTCTAAAACACTCACTTAACAGGATTCTGTAGCTTTGTAGTTTAGTAATTTTTTGTAAGAAGAATTAAATTGTTAAGATTTGATTTTAAGAACTTATTTATCAGTTTCCTTAATAGGAAATAAGTTTAAAAGGGATCCCATGAAGGGACTTTGAAGATTTTTTTCAGAGCAAATTATGAAAGACAAAACATAAAGCCTTCCAGTAATTAAAAATAAAATCGGTGACAGCATAACCGATTCCAGTGTATATGAAAACAGAGCAAAATATGTTCTCATAATATTGAAGTGATAGAAATATAATGACAGTAAATTAATTTAAAAGCTTACTTCTGACATGCGGAATCAAACTTTACAACCCAAGATAGGTTATAAAGTAGGCATGTCTGTTACGGCACCAGGCGCAAGGGGGATCACTCCTCATAACTTGCACGACCTATGTCAAAGCAAGCAGTTATTTATAATGAGAATCATACATATTTATTGGCAAAGGAGGGGTTATTACAATTCATTCTGGGAATGGCTGTGGCTATTATAATTATTTCTGGGAACTCATTACCATAAGTCTCCTCCCATTGACACCTGCTCACTGCTGTCTGGTGGTTGTGGGCCGGGGTCTTCTGGAGGAAGGCCCATAGTCTTCCTCGCAGTGTATCTTTACCTGTGGCTCAGAATGCAAGGTTGTGCTGAGCCGGCAACCACAGAACTGGTATGATTTAACTTATTTCTGGAGGCTCCTCTCTGTTCCTGCTTAGCTCATAGTTAGTCCCTCTTATCTAGACAAACCAAGGTTACTCAAAACAGTGTATCAGGGCTAGTTCCTCCGATCTATACAAAATAAGCTACAGCTGCAAAGTTAAAAGACCACAACACAACATTTATGTCTCACTTCTGAGTTGTTCCATTTGCCTAATAGGAAAGATATTTCTTCAAGCATCTGTGTTATGCAAGAGGTAGTAAAACCAGCTGTTAAGTAACACGCACAAAATTAGTAGATAGAATTGGGTATTGCAAGCAGGTGTCTCTAAGGTGGTATTGGAAAAAGTTTGTTTGAAAATCAAGAAAAGATCAAAGCATGCCAGCTGTAGAAAATTAAAAGGCACCAACCAAGTGAACTTTGCTAATGCTTTCTTCCTGACCATCTTTTACAGTGAAAGTAATGTAGTTACACAGGTATTAAAAAACACCCGTATAATTCAAATTCCACTAAAAGTTGAGGGAAGTTGTATTCCTAATATTCATAAACAGCAAAACCAAGATTTTGTACAAGTATATGTATTTCAGTAGATAGTGATATTTTTTTACGAGACCATACAGCACAGATGCAACTACATTGCTATAATGTTGCCTAAGCCCGCATAATTTTTATTGTGTCTCCACATACATATTAGAGAAATGCTATCAAAATTCACACATAAAATATATGACCAGTATAGAATATTAAAAAAATGCTTATCTATGCTTATCTAGGATTTATCCTAGATAAGGTGGTATGACTTTCCAAGTGGTTTTTATACTCAACAGTTTCACCTGTAGTAAAAAAAAAAAACATAAAGTAAGGATGGTTCATCTGACTATGCTATCCATTTCCTTCCCAGTAAAGAAATAGTCTCCTCAAAGAATCAAAATCTCACATGGTTGTTTTAGAGGGGGAAATAATGTATTTTTAGCTATGGGTAGGGAACCAATAAGAAACAGAAAAGTAACACTGCAATTTTAGCACATTATTTTGGTAAATTGGAGTACTTAATTTCTGGAAGCCAATGAATGGACATGTTTCTGTAAGAAACACAAAACAGAGCAGGATGATGACAAAGGAAGGGTGTCACTTCCAGCCAACAAGCTAAGATGAGCAGAAAGGAAAATAATTATTTAGCATTGCACCCATTATCCTTTATATTCTACAGCAATACTTGGAAAATATGCATTAGAATTGGTTAAAAGAGAAAACAAGACAGAAAGTCAGTTAGAATAGCAGTTGTTACAATATTGCAGGATTTCATTTCGAAAAATTTTCTTCAGTTTGTTTTGTATAGAATATTTCCATTAAAAAACCCACTAATTAATTAAAAAGCCTTATTACAATTGAAGTATTTGGGGTTTTTTATTACTATAAGATATTCCAATAGTTATGTCATCCAGTGAAATATTCTATATTCAGTTTAGAAGTTCATAATTTCTAGAGAAAATATTTCAAAATATATGTTGTGCTGATAATTTCAACCACTTACCACATAAATGCCAGAGCAGAAATAGAATGATACGGCACAAGAACTAAAACCACAAGACCAGATAAGGTCATGAGGCCTTCTTAAATGGGATAACTAGTACTAATTGGTATGAGTAAAAGTAGCATGATTTAGCCAAAGTCAAAATTAAAACTGATGAAGTTGTACTGGAAACATTTTTCGCCTCTTAGAGTTCTTCTAGCTTCTAGGTAACCTAAGTGCTGCACCAATCTACAGCAATGCTTATCTTGTTTAAGGGAATGCAAGGTTGTACACATTCACTAGCCAACTGTCAGGCACATTTTATTTCCTTCACAAGAGACTTTGTTCAAATCAGAGTTACTGTTGTTGCTTCTATCCTAGGCACTTTTCTTATACTTACTGGGTAAGATGTACTTCTCTTAGCAAGGCAGCCTCCAGTGATTTCAGTGAATCATGCTCACTTCAGTCTAAGCCAAATTACCTCTGGGTAATTTTTATACAAGGACTGAAAATAAAGCAAAATTGAACTCAGAGAAGGGTTAGCTAACACTTCCAGTGAAATTAAGGATGAAAAACAATTTCATTGGGAAGAAAACAGTAGTCATAAATGAACTTTAAAGTGTGACCAGGGAAAACAAATTCACGTACAGATTGAAACACCAGATTGGAAACAGTCAGTGAAAACTGCCTATAGATATCAGAGTTTATGGATAGCAAGGTTTATCTCAGCCCAGAGTACTGCTCCAGGCTGGGGCACCATGACACATCACTAATATGTACAAATTAGCTGGAGAAAAGACAAAGCAAATACTATTGTGAGGTAATGTAAGAAACTGACTGATGAGATAAATTCATATAATTTTGCAAAATTATTACTAAGGAAGAAGGTAAAATATCGTAGCTACATATTGTAGGTGGATATAAGCACAAAGGAAAGGAATTTTTTCAAGTGGCACAACAGACCGTAACTACCTGAGAAAATAATAGCTAACATTAAGAAAAGGATAATTTTGGATGTATATTAGAAAATAATTTCTGATCTGTTATACTGTAATATATTCTTCTGAGTAAAGTCCTGAAATCCTGGTTATTTAAGAAATTTAGCAAGTAGACTGGAAGAAGTAACAGACAATATGCTAAGAGGAACAGTACAGCACTTGAAAGAAAATTGAAAAAAGTTATATCAGCTCATCTAATTCACCTTAATTTCTGTGAAAATTAATGTTTGCTCTTTTTCCTTGGTTTAAGGTTTGCTCACCCAGTCATGAAACCTCCTAAATCTCTGGACTCAAAAAATGTCTTTCATTCAGACGGTGGTGCCTCAAAGCTATTCGCGCTAATTAGCCAAGGTCATTTAAACACATTCTGCATGAAGCACCTTAAACTCAGTGTGCCATTTTATATATTTATCAAATTACTAATCAATATGCTATACCACAATTACTGTTGAGCCTTGAGCTACACATAGAATGCTGCATGAATTCAAATTGTGCAAGCTGCTATCTTCATAAATGAAATTAAAGTGTATGCACTGATCATTATTCACAATACAAAAGAAATGAAGTGGCCTAAATGCAGTACATAACACAAATCTGTATTTTAAGTAAATCTTAACTGTGTTGTTGGTTTCTTTTCTTCTTTAACAAACCTTGTATTAAACTAGCTTCAATTTCACTTTCCTTCTCCAGCACATTACCTCCACTGTATTGGTAAAGTAATTTATTCCATCCTCTGTGGAGAGCCTGGATCTCATTTGCCAGCATATTTATCTTCCCTGCCACTGCATTGTCATTCATCTGCAATCTCCACAGAATACCAGACCTGTGCAGAATTTCAATTAGGATTGATTCAACTAAATTCAGGCCACAGAACTGTGGCTGACAGGGTGACCCCCTGAGAATTTAATATGCTGAATCTAAAAATAAAATAAAAAAGGTAAAAATACAAAACAGAAACTGCTTAAATTTAACACCATAATTCATTAAGTCCTCTATACATTCCATTTAATCTGACTCACAATAGGGGGTTTTTTTCCAGCTCTTTGTATGGCAAAGGTAAACTGCTTTATGGTAGTTTTGACAACCACAGGAAAGAAATTACCATAAAAATCTCTATTCTTCCTTTAAGATCTAACCTACTTAAACTCAGGCAACTTGTAATGAACAGAAAAATAATTTCCACATAAAATGAGCTATCTTAAACTTTCTCTTCTGTGTATGTATATATTCAAAATCAGTAGGTATACACTGTAGGTATACAGGTAAAACAGCTCTTTTGTTGGATACTTGATTTGACAGACTTCCAGTAGTTTTCAGTGTAATCATTGACAGACTTTATCTGTTTGTCAGCTAAATGTCCTAAGATATTTTTTTTAAATAATTTATTGTTACTAGAATGGTTTTATGGATTTAAAGGCAGCTAAACTACAGAAGAACAGTAACCTGAGAGGTCTGTTTAGCGGTACTATGTAAGTATGTACCATTCAAGTCTGATTTTGTATTATCTGCTGTACATAATGTGTGACTTAGTTTGATTATACACCAGAAGAATGTGTAAATAGATAACTCATTTTTACTCTAAAGCATTACAGTAGAAAAGATAAATAATAACAATTCAACTTTTTTTTTGTTGCTGTCACAAAAGTATTCTCTTGAATACATTTTCCCTAAAGACCAAATTTTAACCACCAAAAAACATACAGCTATAAAACTCCCACCTGATTTAATATAAAAGGCAAGATAAGAACATTTACTAAACATAAAACCAAACATGAGTAAAACAGTACAAATGGAGTGGGAAAATATTGGCACACACACATATTAATGTTAAATAAAACACAAGTCAGCTGGAACAGCATGAAATAATTAGAAGGGACATTGATTTGTTTGTGCACACAGATACCACATCGATGAGAGTAGCATAAGCAAAGAAATGAATTGTTGTTTGTGGGGTGGGAGTGTTCTTATTATTTTAACTTAACATGACTAAACTAGAAAATATTTCACATGTCAAATATTTTGTAATCCTTTATCAGTCATTTAGAAATTTCTCAGTGTCATGATTATTATGGAGAAGAGGCACAACTATCACCAATTAAATTTAGTATCTATACAGTGTCCAAAATGAACCCACTATAAGGCAGGTTTCTTTCTAAAATTTGGTCACAAGGTCTGCACATGACTGCAATAAAGGGGAAACTGCATTAATACCTAGTTTACTGCATTAGTATAATAGATGTGTCTTCAGTCTATAAGCATAGTGTAGGGCACACAACAAATCATGCTTCCAACATGTTCTTCAATCATCAATTATTTCCATTATTCTTCTGAGGTTACAGTTTATGACTACAATTGATTAGATTGTACCACATATATAAAGAAATAATACAATAAGCACATTCCAAAGCATAAATATTTCTCTTCTTTCATTGGGCAGTGGATGAAGTAACACAGGCTACTATGCCACTTATGGATGTCATTCAGATATGATAGAGAATTTTACAATATAAGAATGCAGTAAGGAATCAAATTAAATTGAAGAGGTTACAGGGGAATTTCTACATCTTCCTTTCTTCATTTGTCTATACTTGATCTTGCTCTTCTCTGACCATAAAACAGACTTTCCATCCTCTGGGCATTTATCTGACTAACAGTCCTTTCCGCCTTCATTTATAACCTGAAATTAAGATCCAGTTATTCTATTCAGAGGTTTGTTCCAGTTTGTAGATATAGCTGTTATCTTTGATAAATGTTCCCTATCGAGAGGTCTCTGTAATATGGCACTCTTTATGATATTACAAACCGTAAGAGAGAAGAGCCAATAAGAGTTCATCTGGGGAAACTATTTTCCTAGGAGAGTTACCAGGTGTTATAGTCAAAAGGAATAATAAACCAAAATACTGAAAGAAAACTACTGCTCGTGGAAATTTTCGGACCTCATCTACTAAGCCATGTTTCCGGTCTTGTGACACAGCACCAGATATAAAGAGACCAAGTCCTTATTTCCCTATTTGTGGTCAGCTCAGCTTTAATGTCAGCTCACAGGGTTGGAAGGGACCTCTAAAGATCATCTAGTCCAATGCCCCTGACAGAGCAGGATTGCCTAGAGTAGATCACACAGGAACAAGTCCAAGTGGCTTTTGAAAGTACCCAGAATCAGAGAGTCCACCACCTCTCTGGGCAGCCTGTTCCAGTGCAATGTTACCCTCACAGTGAAGTATTTCCTCATGTTGAGGTTGAACCTCCTGTTTTCCAGTTCATGTCCATTGGCCCTAATCCCATCACTGGACACCACTGAGAAGAGCCTGGCCCTATCTTCCTGACATCCACCCTTTGGATTTATAGGCATTAATAAGATCCCTCCTCAGCTGTGGGATCTTGGTTGGAAGAAAATGGACACTGTTATCATGAACTGTCCTTGAACCATGGAAAGAGTGCAATGGAAGAAGAACAGTGGAGAAAAGGCAAAGAAGCAAGCAGAGCACAGTAGAGAAAAACAGGACATGCGGGGTACTGGGTGAGTTAGATGACAGCCAATCATGTAGTAGATTTAGGCACGTGAATAGTGTGTGGGCTATCACATGTATCCCATCAGCATTGTTGTTGGTGTGCATGATCAGTGAAGCTTGCTCTATATAACCAAGGGATGTACTGATAATAAAGGTCTTTGCTTTATAACTCCTGTGGGGCTGCTGAAGTCCATTCTCCCCCTGCACTCAGCCTTCTCCAAGCTAAACAGACCCAGCTCTCTCAGCCTTTCTTCATATGGTAGGTGCTCCAGGCCCTTAACTGTCTTAGTGGCCCTGTGCCGGACCCTCTCTAGTAGTTTCTTATCCTTCTTGAACCAGAGAGCCCAGAACTGGACACGGTAATCCATGTGAGGCCTCACAAGGGCAGAGCAGACAGGGAGGATAATCTCCCTTAGCCTGCTGGCCACGCTCTTCCTAATGCATCCCAGGATGCCACTTGCTTTCGTGGCCATGAGGGCACACTGTTGGCTCATGGTCATCATGTTGTCCACTAGGACTCCCAGGTCCACTTCCCCAGAGCTGCCCTCCAACAGATTAGCCCCCAACTTGTACTGATACATGGGGCAGTTCTTCCCCAGATGCAGCACTTCACAGTTGCCCTTATTGAATTTCATTAAATTTCTCCCCACCCAGCTCTCCATCCTTTCATGTCATGCTGGATGGCAGCACAGCCTTCTGGTGTGTCAGCCACTTCTCTCAGATACTACACTGACCCACCTTTAAAAGCAAGTGATTTATTTTACCTACTTTAGTTTTTAGATATTACCAGTTCTGGAATCCATATTGGAAAACACTTGTGATTCCAAAATTACTTCATGAAATTTTTAAGTAATTTAGGTGAACTTCTATGAAACACTGATGAGAAGTAGGTTTCACCTTACTTTTTACCTCCATTTGACTTACCTACATTTTATTTAACCTACTCTTTTTCTATTTTACTTCCTATACCCTTCCAAAGTGCCATTTGAAGTATCAAACACCATGGATATTTTGTTGTAAATACTTAAGAAAAAGAACTGCATACATCTGTCTTCACTGTGTCATACACTTTTCTCACCTTTGTAATGAGTGTTTTGTTCTTGCAATTTATTTATTCATTTTTTCTTATAACATTTTATTGCTTGAAACTATTTATTGTGATTTATAATGTCTGATTCATCTATTATTCTTGTTCTGCTACCTTACATTCAGATCTTTTCCATTCTTGTGTAATTTCTTTTTGTTTTTCCAAGTTCTAAAAGTGGTATGATATAGTCACATAGATCTTTTATTGTATTTTCTATCTATAATCGTCACCAGGGAAGTTTGCTGTTATGCTTTTAATAAAGTTGCTTACTGTGATTGACACCTCCATTCTACTATTTTACCCCAAGATCATGTTCCTAAGAACTTCTTTCATTTTCAGTCATTTTATTAAGGGCTTTTTGTTTGTTTTATAACCTTAGTGACATCACTTTATTTAAAATAATCAGAAATTGCATTCCTATCTCTGCAAATTAAAGAAAATAAGCAAAGACAGAAAGAGTGAGCCTATACTTTTCACTTGTTTCTGTATAGATATACCTAGTTCTGATCTGCTTCATGTTATATTTCTATTACTCTTGCTATTTTAATTAGGTTTTGATAACACATTTTATTCACAATAAATGTCATTTATGTGAGTAATCTTTAGATCTCTTTTACAGTTACTGTTTGCTCAGAATGAGATTTTCAAAGGTTCATTGACCTAGTTTACTTTTCCAATGGAAACTTGCTTTCTGTATTGATGAATGGTTTTTCCTGTATAAAATAAAATATTTTCAATGTAAAGGAAATCCTTCTCTTATCAATGTCCAGGGAAATTTTATATTGACTTCAGTGGGCTCTGGACTGGGTAACAGATACAGAGAAGCTATGAACAGGTAAGTATGAAAGAAGGGTAATGACTAAGGCTGTAAGGTTTCTAAGTATTTTGTCTACCAGAAGCTCTTGCCTCACTGCAGTAATCCTAGTAACACACTACACTTCTTTTGACTTTTAAATAGACAGAGCAGTGATTTCCACAAATGTTCTAGGACATTCCCATGGATCCAGAATATGCTGAATAATACAGTTATTGTAATACAGTGTTCCTGGACACAAACATGTACAACACAAAGACAGTATTTCCCATTTAAAGCCAGGTAGATAGATACACATGACCTAATTTTTGTCTCATTGCTTTTTTATAATTGTGTAGCTTGATTTCATTCTACAACATTACTTATCTATGATAATATAAAAAAAAAAAATTTAGGCATATTATTCTAGAATGTTCCCACTCCCACAGTCATAGAGGGGAGAGAAAGGAGCCAGAAATGTTGCAGTGAAAGACAATTAAGGACACTGGATATCTGCTGATTGGAACTAGGCTTCATTATTTCTGCAATTTACTGAATGGATGGGTGGGGACTGCTTTTCTTTGGAGATATATTGAGAAAAGGAAAATATAATTGCAGGAATAGGTGTATGATGGCATGGCCCCACTAGTCATTCAATCCCTAGCTAATATGGAAAGCATCAAATTTTGACCATTCCCCAGTTTAGTAAAATTTTATTCCTCACAGAGTGTACTCCCAAGCACCGATTATTTATTTCAGCTGAACTATGGAGACAGCATTTATGTATTATTATTTATCAATGCAATTGGCAATGGGGGAATTCAAAAATGTCCATGTCAATTAGACTAGATTACTGGGGGCATATCAGTTATAAGGGCTCCGCTGCACTTGTCAATGTACTGACACATGAGGAAAGTATGTCCTCCAGTCTGAAATCCTTATAATCTTTATACATCTTAATAGACAGGAGGAGATGCTGCCTGAATAATAAAAACTATAAATAGTCAAAGTTCCTCATTAAATATATATTCATCAAATGATAAGTCATATATACCCATATCCATAAAACACTCAAATGAAGATATATGTATTTTTTAAAGGCTTCATACTTCAGTAATATGTTAATTTTTATACTACCTGCTATAATGTTGGTTGATATAATAAAATAAGAAAAACAATTAATAGATCCAGACTAGTTAATGCCATAGTCAGATTTCTACTCCAATCATACCTAACTTGACAGTTAAATTAAAGCATATGTCTAATGAAAACCAGATATTTTGAGCAGCCAAAGGAACCAGAAAGAGTATCCATGGTTTAAATGTAAAACCCTATGTACTTACTGGGCTTTTCCCTCAGCCACATTACTATAAGTTAAACTCAGGTGTGAATTTATAGCACACTAACTACAGTACAGTGATTTCCCATGTGAATATTAGGAATGCATAATAACAGTACTGTAAGAAAAAACTGAATGGAATTCTTCCTTTGGTAAAAGAAAATTTAGTAGGAGTTGTCTTAGCTAAGGGAAAAAACATGGGAAAAATCATGGACAAAAGGGAAAAAAAAAATTATATTAATGTATTTACATAAGATCATTTGAATTTCTAAAAAGTGGATTGAATCATACATGTTCATTAATAATGCATTTGATGATTCACTGGGAAAAATCATCTCATATATTATTCACAAATGCTATTCAAACATGTCTAAAAAATAGCCTACACAAAAGCTATGGCTTCAAGTCTCCAGTGTTGTCTGCAGTACCACATTCATATGTCTGTGAATCCTTACTGCTGCTGCTCCATCAGCTCTTTAGATGACGCTTGACAGTCAGATGAGGTCAAATTAGTGAGGGTCCATTGTTATATTACATACTGTTAAAAAAATTGCAGGATTTGACCCTCTTTTAGTATTTTACACGCAGAAAAGTGTTATGCTTAACACTTTTCATACTGTTTAATATATCGTCCATTTGGTGGCTGAAAAAAATTAATTTTTGTTTTCCATAGCAACAATAACAAAGCAGAAATAAAATCCCTTCAATAATTAACAATAATGATCACATATTCTTAACAAGAAAACTTGATTTCAAATACTTTACACTCTTGACAAGAGCACAAATGCAAAATGCAGATTGTAGACAATATTTTCATGTTTATTGTTCCCACCTCATTTGATGCAAGTGGAATTCATACATTTGAACATGCTGATATCACTTTAATCATTTATCTCTAGGCAAAGGTAGCTAGAACTTGGACTGTGTCGAGTATATCCCTCCTAAGCATACATTTTCAATGTTTATGTTATCTCTAGGTAATGAGTCACCTTGTTATAGCCATGTACACAAGACAAATTTTCACTCTGTGGACTGCAGAGACTGTTCATATTATTCTGACGCCAAAATCACAGGGAGACCTTTGAGGTTGCAGTGTAAAGTGAAATTGTCCCATACACACCCATACTCAGGTAAAGATGTGGTCTTTCACAAGCTTAAGTGAAACTTCTGGTCCTATTCAAGAGGAATGAACTCAGCTCCTCTTCTGGCTAAAAATAATATACATTGAAACTTGTCATGTAAAAATTTGTCAAACATGACTCAAACATGTCATTTATACATATATATGTATGTGTGTGTGTATATATATATCATCCAGAGAATGATAAATTCTGCATCTAAAACAAGGCCTCTATGTAAAGGGGCTTTCTAACCTTGGTCCTAGAAAGAACTATATGCATGCCAGTCTTCCTAAATAGGAATACCGCCTTTATATTCATTTGGATTATTCACCTGCACTCACTTATTTTTAGGCAAAATATTTTAGAAGCTAGATAAACCACAAGCAGATATCAGCCATAACAAATGCGTGAATAAGCTAGCACTAATGTTCAGCACAGATCTGATCCAGCTCTTTTGAACTCCATGGAAGTAAATGTCAGATGAACTAAATCTTTATCCTTCTGAATGTCCATGTGGTGAATAATGTTTTAATTCTTTTACTCATTCTCATTTTAAGAAACTCTCATAATAAAGTGCTAAGGAAAGAAAACAACAAGAAACTGAAGACACTGATGAAAATTATTTTTTGAATGATTGCTTGATCAAAGAGAATAAAAGATATAACCAGCATAATTAATAATCTTATATTTTTTTAAAAAATAATAATAGATGCATATATTCTTCCTGAATATAGGAAATAAATATTAACAAGGCTCACAACATTCTGTTATGGTGTATACGGGTGCAACATCACAAATTTCCCAGGACAGACTCATTCACATCATGTCTGAATTTGTCCCTAGCAATCTAAGATGGTCTTGATGTTCCAAGTATCTGTGGAAGAAAATACCTAATGAATGATTCTGAGAAGACAAAGATGACAAAAAGCATATTGCAGAAGGCTCAAACTTTGATAGACAATGTTGAGAGGTTTTTGCTTTAACTGATTGGATGGCTTCCACATGGATGAAATATATGCTAAGTTATTTACAGATAATTACATTGCTGTGCTGTTGCTAAAATATTAAGACACCAACGTCCCACAGGAGAAATTGTGACAGACTCTGGCACATCAGTTAATGAATAGCTGTGGGGCAATGGAAAAAAAAAAAAAAAAAGCTACCACAAGACCCTGGTATTAGGAAACAGAATGTCTGTAACTAATCTACACTCAGAGAAAAATGTCACTTTCATTTTTCCCCTCCCTCCTACTAATTACGTATAGAACAAATGTTCAACATTTGGTAGATGTTGCTTGAAGGTAATTTTTTCTGGAAATAGTCTCAAGACCTCCTCCACTCCCTTTTTATTATAGGAAACTATGACCTAGAAATACTGAATAATAACCTTCAACCAAAAAAGTTTTCAAATACTCAGAAAAAAAATGGCAGCTGCTCTGGAGATAAGATGCATCACTAGCAACAGAGGGAGACAGTTCTCATGTAGTTTTTGAAGTTATGGGTGGTTATTTCTTCATGTCACGGAGCAAAACAATGAGAGGAACATTCCCAGAATATACAGCCAGTATAAGAGCATCACATAATTGAGCAGCCCACTAGCTGAAAAGTAATCTGCTAGCAGCCTTTACTGTAGGATTCCTTACACTTGCTACAAAATTAACAAACCTCTACTTTAGTAAAAACTCCCAGAAAGCAGAGAAGTTAAAATATCTTCTACTCTCTTAAACAGATACTATACAAGCTTTGCCTTTGCTGTCAAAAAAAAAAAAAAAAAAAAGTGAGAATATACTATAATACATGCATTAGCTACCTTGCTGCAAGTCCTCAGGGAGGCTAGGCACTGCAGTTTTAAATGAGATAAACCAGTGGTGAGAAGAAGTGTTGACATCAGCTATATCACAAAGAAGGCTGCAGACATATGACCTTCACTGTAATTTCACAGTGAGGTAACAATGGCCAGTTACCTTGTCACATCTCTACCATTTCCACCCCTGTGGAAAAGGGAACACAGCATGGATCACAGTATGAGACAGGACAGATTTTAAGTGAAACAGCCTGCGTCCTGGTAGACAGGGTCTAAGACCTGTGAGAATGGGAGAAGCCAGACTGTAGCTTAGTACCAAAGCAATTATCCAATATGCGAAGACAGCTGTGCCCAGGCCTTGCTTTCCTTCCCCCTCTTCTGAGCTTTTCATTAACTCCCTGAAATACAGTTGCTTCCACTGGTTGAAGGTAGCACAGTCCAGCCTCTATTTCACTTTTATGAGAGAGAGAGAAAGATACCTATATAGTTTTGTTCCTGCTATTTATTTACAGATATTTAGCTAGTTCAAGCAATTCAAGATACATTGAAAACAGGAAACGTATATCCTGCCTGAAAGTCAACTTGTACATTTGAAGAATCTCTTTCCAAAAGTTAGGAGTCGGGGCACAGAGCCCATTTATAACTTCATGTATGTTTTTCACTTTCACTGCTCTGAAAATATGACTTGGCATGTACACTCTATCTTTTCTGTCATCTTCTAACATGTCACTACCACTAAAGCATCACACGATGTCACACTACTAAAATGGAAAAAGTACAGTCACCCTGTAAATTTCATTACCACAAATACAGATGAGGAATAGTCAAATACACTCTGATTTAGTAACTGTGGAAGAGGGAAAATACACAGATAGGAACATAATCAGGACTGTTTTCAAGTGGGTACTAAAGACTAGCCTGAGATTTACTTGTCAGTGGCACCAATGAAAAGGATAATTAATGATAATTAAATAATTAATGGTAATTAAATAATTATTATTAAAAGGTATTAGTACTGTGTCCAGTTTTGATCAATATCTTCATCAGCGACCTGGACAAGGGGATAGAGTGTACCCTCAGCGAGTTTGCTCATGATACGAAACTGGGAGGGGTGGCTGACACAACAGAAGGCTGTGCTGCTACACCACATGTTCTGGACAGGCTAGAGAGCTGGGCGAAGGTGAAACTCATGAAGTTCAATAAGGACAAGTGTACAGCCATGCATCTGGGGAAAATTAACACCACACACCAGTACAGGTTAGAGATCATCCTGCTAGAAAGAGGCACCATGGAGAAAGACCTTGGAGTCCTAGTGGATAGTAAGTTCTCCATGGGACGGCAATGTGCCCTTGTGGCCAGGAAGGCTAATGGCATCTTGGGTTGCATTAAGAAGACTGTGTCCAGCAGGTCTAGGGTGGTTCTCCTCCCTGTCTACTCTGCCCTAGTGAGACTACACTTGGAATACTGCATCTAGTTTTGGGTTTCCTAATTTAAGAGAGACAAGGATCTACTGGAGAGAGTCCAACAGAGAGCTACAAGGATGATTAAGGGACTTGAGCATTTCCCCTGTGAAGAAAGACTGAGAGAACTGGGGCTGTTTAGTCATGAGAGGAGACTGACTACTGAGAGGGGATCTTATTAATGTCTATAAATATCTGAAGGGTGGGCGTCAAATGGAAGGAGCCTATCTCTTTTCTATAGTGCTCAGCAATAGGACAAGGAATAATGGTTATAAACTCGAGCATAGAAGGTTCCACCTCAATATGAGGAAAAAAGTTCTTTACTGTGAGGGTGACAGAGCACTGGAATAGGATGCCCAGTGAGGATGTGGAATCTCCTTCTCTGGAGATCTTCAAAACCCTCCTGGATGTGTTCCTGTGTGGCATGTCCTAGGTGATCCTGCTTTGGTGGGGGGTTGGACTCAATCTCTAGCGGTCCATTCCAAACCCTAACATTCTATGATTCTATGACACCTGAATTTAAGAGATAAAGGATACTGTTGGATTTTGTTAATTTTCTTGGAATAAGGCATAACAACAGACTAGGCTAGACTGAAGTTTCTGCTGCCTTGAAATTCTTCTAAGCTATTGCCCTGCATGAAAATACACAAAATCTACAAGACAAATATACCGTGTGCAATTTGGCACAAAGAATTATGCCTTGCAGTAATATTTTTTCTGCATTTGCACTGATTTATTATAAACATCTTACTCATCATGTTCATCCAAAGTACTCTATTAGTCTTCCTCTATCTTGACAGGTATTGTGAAGAATCAAATACAAAATTTGTTCATAACTTTAGAAGATACTGGGTGTGGGATGTTAAGGATTGGTAGCATGCAGGCTGCAGAGATGGTCTCTGTGGGAGGATGTCAGGGACTGCCATGTGCCACTCACATTAGCTTCAAATGGGGGAAGTAAGTGGTTGGATGGAATTTTTTCTGTTACCAAGGCCAACCCAGCACATTTAGGAATACGCCATTGCATTGATGTTATTTATACAGATAAATATTTATATATGTGTGTTTATTTATGGCTATAGATATTTACATATAGATGTAGATATTTATATACAGATATTTTTATAGAGAGACATATAGTTATTTATATATATAAACACAAAAACAAGGATTTAAAGTAATGGGAGCAAAAGGGGATTCAAATCAACTCCCATCCAAAGAAAGCTTTCTTGATCATAAAATTTGCAAAACTCAAAAGGATAACATCTGTATATATTTAAATAAAGTTACATAAGAAGCAGAATAGCAACATTTCCTTTCAGGAATGATGAAATAGTTCCCTTAAAGCTAAAACAAATTTGGCTGTGTTGTTCTGCCTTAAATACATCAGCAGAATGCAGATTCTTATTGAATCAAATAACCTTTTAAAAAGAAGAAATAATAAATATTCCCTTAAAAACAGGGAAGGAGTTGTTGGTTGTGGGGTTTTGGGGGAGTTTGGGGGTTTTTTTAGTTTTTTTTAATAAGCTTTGTGGGTCAAGAAAAGCATATTGCTACCATTTTCTAATTCTTCTAATAACTACTACTATAGTTATATATAGTTTTTCCTGTTTCGTGTTTTCAAGTATTTAGAAAATATTTCCCCTTTTTCCAAATTCCTCTACTTTTCAACATATTACAGTAGTTATTAAACAAATATCTCAGTTATTCATGTAAAGCCTTGTTTCTAGAAGTATACCACCAAATCGGTTGAAAGGACCTGAGTTTTTTATTCATTTGTGATACTACTTCTAAATTTAATTCTTATAAACAACAATGCAATAAAAAATCCTTGTATATGCATATATAACAGAGCTGCACCAGGTTCATCTCAGCTATTAAAAATTTCCTGAGCTGTGTATGCAGACATACAGACAGTTGCATATTTCACAAGGGCTAGGTGGGTGTAACAAGGAAGCCATCCCTCCATTAGTAGTCCATTATCTGACCAACAGGCCACTCCAACATTGGTATGCTTCAAATATTCAAGAAATTCCATCCTTGGCATGAGATTCCAATTCCACCATTTTTTTTTTATGGAAACTACAATGCATATATGTAGAAAAAAAACACAGATTAAATTTTCTAATGCTAACATGTTTTGTCAATAATTGTAGCCTAGTTCTATTTCTGTCAGCACAATGAAGAATGAAAATTTGGCTTTTTTCTTTAAAAACTGTATTCAAACATAAACTCTCCTAATGTTTTTTTCTTATTGTCTTGTACTTCATTAACAAGGTATTTCCCTGACAAAAAAAAAAAAAAAAAAAAAAAAGGGGAGATATACATAAAAACCTAAATTTTTTAAAGAAAAAAAATAGTGTATTAGAACAATTGTTTGAAAATTTTAAACACTGGGAATGAAAAGAAACAAAGGTGACAGAGTGGTTACTCCCTGTTCACGCAATGACAAAGCTTGATTCCACTTCATAAATTCAAGATAATTTCTCACATAAATAATATAGCTAAATGTTCCTTTTTTCTTTCATTATAATCAATAGGAACCATAATCACTTTGCGTAGATGATAAATGACTCTGTCAAATCACATTTGTTTTTATCAGCTGGTATTTTAGGAGATTTCTTGATCCTGACCATTCTTTTGCAGGTAATAAACTTTTTTAATTTGCATATCACTGTTAATGCTCACTAAAACAGATAAATCAATTCTGCCATGTTGCTCCAATGGTGGCAGTTTATCCTTGTCCTACACACACGAGTATTTTGCCTCAATTTCATACACTAGCTGATCACGGGAGTGCTTGCACAACCAAAATTTAGCTTGTATGGCCTAAATAAGACCGGTTGTTAGGGTGGAAATGCAGGTGTGACCAGAGCACACAGATGGAGCACCCCAAACTGAGAGGCCACTTCTCTAATACTGATGAAGCTCAAGAACCATCAGCTGGATTAAACTGTAACTGCGGAACTTCAAGGAGACTTTTGAAACAAAGGAGAAGTCAAATTCAAGAGGAGTATGAAAGATGAAAATTTTTAACAGTGGGAAGATATCTTGGAGCAGAAACTGGGGGAGTAATGCAGCACTGCTCACAGACACTCTGCAGAGCCAGGTCAAGCAGCCTCCCCATGGGACACTGGCAGGAGCTGGTAGCCAGCAAGGGAATGATGAAGCAGGGGCAGCACACAGGGAAACCCACTCCAGTGGGGGTTTCAGCACCTGGGGAAGGGTTTTCATGAGGAACAGAGAGCAGGAGCACCCACCTGTCCTCGAGCTGGGGTGTGCAAGCCAAGGAAGGCATGCACTCTGGATAGTGGGGGTGCTGGTAGCCCACCCCACCAATGATGGAGGGAGGCAGGGGGTGGTTAGAAATTTTTCATGCTACTTTCCAAGGTTGTTTAGAAATTTGTAATGTTTGTTCATAGATTGCAAGTACCTCGCATTTTCATTTATTTGCTATGTTGCTGATACTGAGCCTGCATATATAATTTACCGGTTGCTGGTTAGTTACACGTCATTGATAAATCAATAAACCCTTCTGATCGTTATTTGGTTTAAACTGCATGAACTAAGTAGTGTTTTAATGCAACAGCTGGTGTCTTCCTGTCTGTTTTGAATGAGCAACGAAATGTTGATGGTAGCTCTTATTAAACAGAATACTATTTAAATCTGAAAAGATCTTCCATTCATTATGAAGACCTCATAAATTTTATTTTAACAAGAATACTGAAATACTAAAAGTGTAGCTTTAACATCCTTACTAAAGGACAGAAGTAAAACTAGATTAGTAATGTTATCATAAATTGTGAAATATATTCATCCCATTTATAGACCCACATCAACTTCTAATCAAATGATCCTCAAAGGATCATTAATTTACAATAAATCTACACCATCGATGAAACACACTGCAAGTCAGCAACGTTTGTTCTTTGAGGTTTTTGCATCAACCAGTGTTCAAATCAACATTCATAGACTGTTATGGCAACTCTCTCGGCCTTCTGAATGACAAAGTGGCCAATTACTATTACCCTCTTTACACAAGCAGTCATGGATGATGTAGTCTTTGCGTGAATGCACTGGACAAAGTTTGGAATTGTATCGTGCAGAGAACTGATTTTTTTTTTTAATTTGATAGGCAGGTAAAATTTAATTAATTCATTAATTAGGTAAAATAGACACTTACCATTTTCCAGTAAAAAATGCTTACTTTGTTTTAATGTTAAATGTAAATAAAGAACTATAGATTCAGAAAACTTGAGATGAAAAGCAGTATCTCACTTCTCTTAATCTAGGATGTAATATAAGACATTCAAGTTATGTTTGAGACGTGAATTAAAATCTCTTCTCTGTCTAATTGAGAGAAAGTACTTCTGCCAAGGTGATTTTGTTTAAATGTTCTCCATATAAATTTGCTCAATGTAACTGCTTAAATATTCATTGGACCAGACAGAAGAGTGTGATTCAGACACTGTAGTATGGATATCAGGAGACTCACCTAGGGGATAAGACCACAAGTTGGAACTCACGCTTCATCACCAGAAAACAAACATTCATTTGTGGATATTACCTAAATTGATTTGTTGAGAGTATAGCTGCAAAATATTGTAGCTATATAGTTTACACAGCCTCCATTGTGATGCTTATATACAACTTTCTTCACTTCTGTTGTGGGCACCATGAATAGCTGGTATGCCATTTGCAAATATTGATATAGCAATACTGTACTGTGAAGAAAATTTTTATTCTTCAAACCTACATTTAAGGGGGTTCTTTGTAGACTGCAATGATAGGCCAGTCATTATGTTTCAGGCAGTTTGTCATAATCTTTTAAATTTTAACAGAACTGAAAACTAATTCAAGAAGCTTAACTGCAAAGGCAATTAGTTCAGAACTATAATCTCAGTCCCACAGCTCTGCTGAGTTATTACGCTGTTTCTGTACAAGAAAAGTAAAACTAACAAAAGCTCTTAAATTCATGAAATGCCAACCTCCTTTCACAAATCCACCATTAGCAGAAAAAGTAAATAAAATCAAGACATTGGAATGCTTAAGAAAAATCTCTTCTATGTATCCTTGGTTATACACTTGTTTAGCCAAATCTGTTCACCATGTAAAGTCAGCAGTCTGCAAGCATATCAAAGGAATTGTTCACAAAGTGAAAAAAATTAACCTATCTGCTTGAATATCAGACTACAGAGAGTAAGAGAAAAATAATAAACATAGGATAGTTCTAAAACATGAAATGGTAAAATTATGCTGCTCCAGAAAGATCTGCAGAAAAAAATGAAATTTTGGAGTGTCAAAGTCCAAAACTATCCCACCAAACCTTAAAAAGGATAGAAGAATAAGGACTAATGAGCTAGTCAAGGTCACAGGGAAATTTTCTCTGCCTGATATTTCCTAATTGCCTGATATTACACTGATACAATCCTGGAATAGGACATTAATTAATATACCTTAAGACACACACAAAAAAATTATCTTCATAAATGAACTGCATGTGAAAACTGGAGACTGAAATAGAAAACTATTCAGACACACAGTAGATTAATTATACACTAAAGGTCTTGTCAAGGTCAAAAGCCTCCTTACAAAGTACTGATGTTTTACCTATATAAGTAGGAAAGGACTCTATCCTGATGAAGAAATACCAGGATTTGGAGTTTGTGGTGAATAACTAAGTATGACCTCAAATTCTGATGTCACAATCAAGGCTTTAAAACAAGCCACTGGTAAATAAATGTGAAACTAGTTAGTAGCTAAATAGATGAGATTTTACTACCTTGTATGGAGCTGGTGAGACAGATATTGGAATACTGTACACTATCCGTCATGATTTTAAAAATATTGACAAGCCGGGAAAAATTCAGAAGAGACTGAGAAGTGTATGTGAGGGCTTTGCAAACTTTACAGCAAAAGACAGTTAGTTCTCTTATCAAACAGATCTTTAAAAATCCTTCTTAGTTACAAAAAAAAAGCTTTTTAGTGAAGTATATAGCCACACAAATGTCTTTTGTCAGAAAGATAAGATCAGATAAATTAAAGCTAAAAGAGAGCCTTTTTATTTCAATAGTAAACACGATTCACCATTAAAAAAAAAAAGGCAACAGATTTTTCACTTGTCAAGACATAGAATACTTTTTTTTCCTATATTTCCTAAAATAAATTTTTGATTCTACATTTTAAAAGCCTTTCTAGTTAATTTTCAAAAGAAATATTTTTCCTTATTTCTGTTCATTTTCTAAAAACTTGTGACAATTTCTAAGAAAAAATAAAATAATCAAAGCTGGTTTATTTCATTTATTAAATTTTTAGACCATATTTTTATTTTCCTAAATATTTTTCTATAGCCTATGCAGATCTCTAACTATTTCTTGCATAAATTTATAGGAATTTATGTTTTCTACCAAGGTTTAGTGCTGGAGTAACTAGTGTGGATTTGTGTGTTGACTCTAACCATTACATAGAGATATTGATAGGGACTAGATAAACCATAGATCTCTGCAAATATAAAATCCGGGTGTTCTTCATACCTGGATTTCACAGGGCTTCTTTTCATAATACTCAAATGCTCATGAAACCTGGGGATGCTACATTATATGGCATCATAAAGAAATTAAATTTTCTCCTTTCAAATTAATAAAATGTTATAAATTTAAGACCTTGGCAGCTTGATAACCACCTTGTTTTGTATTTCTGCGCGTATTTCCTCAGATATATGCAGAAAGACAGATGCCTTTTTACAGTATCCATGCTAGTAATCTTAGGATTGGCTTACACAGGTTTTATCTAAGCTTTATTAATTGCTGTTTGTAATGGGCTAGGATGTAAATATAAGAGTGATAGCTCTTGTAACAGCAAGAGATGATGAGTTATGATTCACAAAAGTTGGAAGGATAACAGAAAAAACTTCTAAAGAAAAATCAACTTAGCAAGATTCCGAGATGTCTCTACATTTGCTCACCACACCACTACCTCCAAAAACTAAACGATTTAACATTATTAAGAATTTAACATTCCATTACTAACAACAATTTCAAGTTATGAAAAGAGAAACTTGCAGATTCAGAAATTCAGTAACCTCCGCCATATGTCTGAACAGAAAAGAAGTAGAACCAGAAGGAAATTAAAATTCATGGTGTTTCCTGTCTTTACTTCAATATTTGCAACCAGAAAAAGGCATTACAAAACAGGGTACAGATCTTTTCCTACAGGCTGCTCGTGACATCTACAAAGCTTACATGAAACTATGCAGGATGAGCCAAAAAGAAGTTCAGGGCAGATGCAATCTAAGCATGACAGCCACATATTGCCATATTGAGACTTTTTGTAGAAATCTCTATATGCAGGTTCATTAAGGGCTAATGATGGCATGAATATGGGTCTATAAGAAACTGTAATAAAAGTAGTGGTGGAGGCGGGGCTATCAGCCAGGATGGCATACATTACGCTAAACAGATAAGGTACAAAACCATGAAAAAATAATCAACTTCTTCATAGCTCAAAAAATGCTTAGCTGTAGCCTTTTTAATTCAGTGTCAAATAAAGAATGAATTTTAGTCAGGACAGGGACTTTTCACTTTTCCTTATAATTTAGACTAACAAGGAACAATTAGTGTCCTTTTAGTCATCCGTGATAGAATAATACACAACCACCATGGCCTCACTGGGCATGTTTAGCAGAGTTGTCCAGTTTGAAAGATATTGGTAAAATCTCATTACATATATTCCCAACCTTAGTTCACATTTTAAAAATACAATGAGAACTATCCACGAGTAAACACACATTACTTTCTCATTAAAAAGGATGGATTTTAGAAAGTAGCCTCTAATTCAACTGCTTCCAGTCACACATAAACAGACAGATACAAGTCCCACACATATATATTCATAACAAAGTTATATCTTAAGGAAAAAATTACATGCAGCTATTCTTCATTAAAAGAAGATCCTTAATATAGATATTACTAAAGGCATTCTAACATTTTATCCAAATCATTTAAGGCTCTTTATTGGACAAAAAATAAATAAATAAACATCATTGTGTTGAAAAAAGTTTATTTGGTCTAAGAATCATGTCAACATTCTAATTAAACAGTTCTGAGGCTGATAATAATATCTCATTAAAATGATGCTATAGAAGTTGAGTCTGTTGCGGATTAAGACACGGTTGAATTGTGTAAAATCACATTTTTCTGTCTGCTTGCTAAAGCTTTAGAAAAAAATTTGTAGCATTCATGAAGCAGGAAAACAAGTTTCTGTACTTGACATTAAACAGATGTCATTGTTTTGTAACAGCACAAAAAGTTCAAGGTAAATGTTTCACAGTGATCACTTCCTTGATAACAATGATAAAAAACTTACTACTTCTAAGAAGAATTAGTAACATTTTCAGATCACTCAATAGTATCAGAATCCTTGGGTTTTGCTCAGCTGTCTTGGAAGTAATCAATTCTCTCAGTTTGCTCAATTGAGATTTCTGGGAGATCACTAACAAGTTTAAATTCAAATTAAAGAAAACCATTTCCTTTTAAAAAGTCTAAGTAAAGCAAGGCACATGCATCCCCCTAGATTATTCAGTTTGGTTTCATCTCATTCTGTCCTTATTCTGAAGTTTTGGGGCCTAGGTCAGGTAGACTGTATTCAGCTATGTTAGGATAAAGATGGAATGCATTTTTATTCATTACAAAGCCAACAAAACTGTATCAGTTTGATAATATTAGCATATACTTCAAAGTAATCCACAAATAAAGACTCAGCTGGTGAAAAATATTGGTTATTCATAAAAAATTCATGCATTTTTAAAAATGCTCTGCTTGGTAAGTACTTTTATTCTAAACTGAATTTCCAAAAAAAACACAGTCCTTTCCAAGTGAGTAACAGAGTATGTGTGGTTTTATATAACACATTGGTTTTGCTTTTTTCTTGTTTTTCTTTTTTAGTAAGTTCGTATGGGGGCAATAGATCTTAAAGTTCCTTCACACATCAGTTAAATCACAGGTGAGTTAAAGAGGGCACAGCTCTATTATACAAGCTGGAGAGAGCATTCAGTGTTGGTTGCCTTTGATATAAGGCATCAGAAATGTCCTTCAAAAATCGTACATTCTCAGGGTGACAATTGGCTGAAACAGTTCTTAAAATCAGAAAGAAATGCTTTCACAGTAGAGGAGACATAAATCCTAGTGGTTTGAACTTTTAACTGCTTCCTTTTAATAACCTCCTACACTATTCTCCAGTCAGTTTTTAAATGAACTGAGAAAAATAATGCCAACCTCAGCCCTTAAATTAGAGCTGTGGTTTAAGAATTGTTTTCCTTTAGCCCTGAAATACTGTCTACCTAATTATTGTCATCACTGTGCTTTTTACTTTAAAAAAAACATTGACTCTTCCTGTAGCTGACACTAGAGGAGCTTGGGTACTGGCACTTCTGCAGAACCAAGCATTCAAAGAACCACAGGTTAGAATTCACTGAGGGAAAAAAAAAAAGAGAGAGCAAAATTAAACATGAAAAGCAGAGATCTGCCCCAAGTCTTGATGATGCTGTATTCACACAGTGATGTGGGAGACCCAGCCACAGGTGATAGAAGCTAACCTTGGTCCCCAGCAGTAGCTGTTTTATAATAGGGGTGATGCCCTCAATCTCTGAGGAAAGGATTTTTGTGGTATCATTCACAAGCACTCTCTGGGAGCAAGTGTACAGTACTACTCTGGTCTTAAAGAAAACTAAAAACTCCTGCAAAGGTAAGACTAGATTGAACAATCCCGTTAAATGGATGTCAGAATAGGAAGCAGGATTAAATAAGAGAGGATGGCAGCTCAGAATGCAGTGGTCTGGAAATGAATGATGTTAACGAGATCAATTAAATGTTCCATGCTTTGAAAAGAAACTTGCCCAGATACCCCTTCCAAAATCCTCCTATTAGCAGAAACGTGACTGTCAGAAAAAAAGTAAGGACAGCAATACTTTCAAATATGCTTCTCTGTTTCATTTCTTTAAATGTTGCCTATGCTCTGCTGGACACTTTTTCTAAATCAAGCTCACAAAGGAGAAAACCACACAGATACTAATTTAACTAAAGCAATTCTCACATCTTCTTCCTTCCAAAACAGAGAAGTTTTAGGAGTTTCATTAGAAGAAAATATCTGCACCAATGGTTTACAATTTTTTTAAGTGACTACTTTTTACTTTGTGATGGGCTCTTAGCCACCAGAGTATCTGCAGAAAAACAAATTTGAAAAGCCTAATGGTGAGAATATTAACAGACTTAGTTATCCAGATATAAATTCAAATACTTGTGGGTTTGACTGTTTCACAAGAGCAGGATAAGCAGGTACAAACAATACAAGGCTGCAGAAGCAGTGCCACTGAAGATATTCTAACCTATGTTTGTCTGCTCTTCTTCATCAAATCAGTTCTTTTGTTCACACCCTGGCAAGCAGGTATCTGTACAGCCACAAAGTTGTGGTATTTCACACTATGTGAAAAGGAAAGAGCAGGATACAGTGGAACACAGTCTAATATTTTCTATAATGAAATCTACAAAGTAGCCATGAAACCTAGGAGACAATTTACAATATAGAACACCTTCTTCACCTGATGTAAATCACTCTAGCCTAAGAGTCACCAAAGATTTAAAATAATTTTGCACCAGTTGTTAAGCTGACAGAGCTTATTCTGATATCTAAACTAACAGAGTTTATTTTGAAAACTTACTCTGAAAGAGCTGAATTCTGACAACAGGGGGAAATCTGTCAGTGGACTGAGCTTTATCAGCTCTTATCTGGTCAAGTTACAGTGCATGGTCAAAGATGAAATATAGAAATATCTTCAAGTTTAAACATTCTAAAATACGTTCTCCAACTCCTAATATTTTTAGAAAATTTCAATGTAGAAAAACCACAAATCCATTTTAGCCACTTTGACAATGACATAAACCAAAAATAGCTTCATTATTAACTACAGTACAAACCCTAGGTCAAAATAAGGCACTGAGCTATCCTGTTTATTCCACATCTGTTCCTAGGTTTTGTATTTACCATATAATTTAATGTATATAAATGTTGTTTTTTAAGATTAAGCAAGTTGTTATTTAAATAAAATAAATAAAATTACATAAATAAATAAGAGAGCCAACCTTATATTCATCTCTTTTCAATCTCAGAACCTCTAATCCATTTTATCTTACTATCTTCATTGGTTATGCTTGTTTTACTTCAGGACAGGCTTTAATTAAATACTCACAATATTTGATGTAAGAATATTCTATAATTTCTGTGGTGGCTGAAGTAAGATCACAGTCATCCAACCTGTACTTCAGTGAAATGTTTAATTATCTCTCTACAAAACAGGTGAAATCATAAAGCATACCTTCCAAAGGAGATAACAAGCTTTAATTCAGGATGTTTACCACCAAGGGGAATCATATTAACTGCAGATGTTAATTTACCATAACAAGACAGATCTACTGCTAACTACTCCTTTTAAAAAGAAAAACATTCGAAATAATTATTTTAACTGCAGGTGTTGGTAATGGCTCAGCAGGAACAAAAGTATTTAAAACTCATCCTGTGTTTCAGCTCTGTTTACAACGACAGCTTTATTCATTCTAACAATAGATAAAACATTACTAAAAGCCGCTTGTTTATGTACTTGTCAACAGCAGAAAGAAAGGCATTATTTGGGGGCCACTATCCTGCACTGTGTTCACTGTTCTGACTCAGAATCCTCTCAACTGTTCCAAGTGAAATGCCCATAGCCAAAATCTATGGGCAGAGAAAAAAAATTTTTAAAAATTTCACT
Source organism: Megaceryle torquata (assembly GCA_024611175.1). Taxonomy (NCBI): domain Eukaryota; kingdom Metazoa; phylum Chordata; class Aves; order Coraciiformes; family Cerylidae; genus Megaceryle; species Megaceryle torquata. The sequence continues at coordinate 60,176 of JANIJG010018944.1, forward strand.
CTTTATATTATCCACTCATTTACACTATGTTCTGAAATTAAAAATTATCAACTCTAATTCAATGATTTTTGTGCTGGGTTTTGGTTTCATTCTGGTTAACATGAACATTCTTAAACATTTTTTAATAACATTCTTAAAATTATCTACTATAGAATGTTTACCATTGGCAATGTAAAGATTAATTGTAATACGAAATAAATTTTTTAATCTGGAAGGTGTTTTCCAATTAGAAAACTTATTTCTGTACAGTTTCATACTGTCATGCCAAAGTAGCAATCAATCACTACATAACCATTACATCACAATGATGAAATGACATTTATAAATCTACATTTAAATGGTTAGGAAGTCTCGGGAAATATACTGTCAATACTAGTTGCATATTGCCTTACTTTATCTTCCCAAGAAAATGGATTATTCCTTAAAGTAAAAATCAAGATTCAAGAACCATGCAATAAATATATAAAAGTTTGAGATTAAAAGCATTTTTAATTTATCAGATCACTCCTCATTATAAGTCTTCAGGAAATTTGGCTGATAATTGCTTATATGTGTATATCCTTCCTGTGAAGGTATGCAATTCACCTGAGCATACTATAAACCGTGCTAAAAAGTGGTCACAACAGGACAAACTGAAATCAACAATTTTAATACAAGAACTATCCTTTTTTTTTTTTTTCCAAATTTCTAGAAAATTGAGGAAATTCTGCATGAACTAGAAAATAAAAAAGACAGCTCAAGCCAGCTGATTCCCATCGATGGATAGGCTGTGACGCTGACAGAATTGTACAAGTTAAAGACTAGCCTCTGATAACATATTATTTATCAGCTATCAAAACAATATTGCAAAAGTATAATCTCATGCTAAATAATATATTGAAAACTGACCAAAGAATTCCATGTGATTAGATCTATATAGAAAAATCTTGTTTTTTCTGGCTCCTGTTAAAGAAACAGGATCTTAGAGGATTCCTCTTGTTTATCTTTTTTCTTTGTGTACTTCCACATCCTGGCCTGACCTCTTTCTGTGCTCTTTTAGCCCTGAAGTAACAAATACAAAAGATCCAAACAGAACAAACGCTGTAATTTTGAGAACCCGTGGTATTACTTGTACTTATGATTCTTCAACGTCAGGTCTGCCGTAGTCACACAGCATTTCAAAGTACTTTTCTCATAATGTATAAAAGTGTACAAGTCTTGTTTAAAGTTTGAGGAATTCTGGTGCTAGGAATTTTTCATAGTTAATTTCCTTTTACTGTTCACAGATATAAAATTAATTGTTTGATAACTGTAGGCATTCAAATTTCACATCAGTTTAGACTTCTGCAGATTAATAGCACACACCATAGATATCAATCTTAGTAAGAAAATATTTAAATAATGAAAACAAAAGAATTTAAAAGAATGCATTGGCACATGTATTCTTCCTTACTCATATCTACTGAAATTTATTTCAATTTAGAAAATCAAAATTGAACTTCTCATTACTAACATTTGTATCCCTAAGCCAGCATTTGAAAATCAACCTATGTCTTTTCTGTTTCACACCTCAGCAACAATGACACCAACTTAGATTTTCATTTGAAAATCCAAAAGCTGAACAAGTCTGTAGTTTGTCTTTCTCCGCATTTATTGATCTACAGCATAAGGCAGTACTTATGGTACAGTAAGTTACGAAGTAGTTAGGAGTACTCAGAAGATATGAGCTAGCAAAGTGGTAAGAATCCAGTTTACTGAGCTATTGTTTGGCAACAACACCACCAAAAAAAAAAGGAAAAAAAAAAGTAAACTATTATTTTCTCAAGAACATATATAACCCACCACAATACCTTTGCATTTTACTGACTAAAATCTGACCGATCAGTATCTCTTCTATGGTATGCTTTTGTTCTTTATTAAGAAATACATGGAAGCAGAAGTAATATCCAATTCTGGCTGAACAAAATTCACATTAAAATGAATGTGATACGCTGTGCATTGGGTATGCTTTTGGATATCATCCTCACAGTTTATTGAAGTGGCTCAAAAAGAAATTAATCAGTTACTAACTTTGCTATGGTGGTCAAATCAATAATTTTGCTTGCTCTTCAGGATGTCAAATTTAAACAGAATAAATAAAGATTGTCGGAGTCCACTGCATTCCCCAGCCCCTGCGGAACCTCCTGTTCTCTCTTTCTTTCATCATTATTGAAAAACAGATATCATTTTTGCACTGTTTTCACATAGTGTAGGACATTCATCCCCCCTTCAGTGGTCCTGTGTGTACTATTCTGTTTGCCTAATTCAACTCATTGATTGCTTTGGGGAAAAGTGGAATGATACAGTAATCAGAATCTCTGTTACCTCCTGCTAACCTGGATGCATTCCTAAATAGCTCCCATTATGGGCTTCAATCACATCTTGTATCCCAGTGCTGATAGCTTAGTCTCTTAACAGGTGGACACATCTGTTCTACACTGCCAAATTCAACTTATGGTGATTGTGCTTTGAAATATTTGCATAGTTTGTTCCAAATAGTATGCACATCTGTTCAGATCTAATATTTTCTTGAAGTTATGGTTTAGTTAAATAAAAAGAGACATTTGTAAATTTTTCAATGGTTGTACAAATATACATTTTAAAATAACCTTGTTTTAAAAGACCTTTAAGTTTCATGACCTTTAGTTTTGGTTTAGTCACTGAATAGATTATCTTCTTTAGTTTAAGATAATAATGAGTAAAGTTAGAAATAATAACTATTGCTAACATACAGAAAAATCACTCGACATATAAAATCACAGAATCATTTTGGTTGGAAGAGACCTTTAAGATCATCAAGTCTAACCATTAATCCAGCACTGCCAAGTCACGTGACAAGGTTCATAGAACAATTTAGTTGTGTGTTATATCAAACTCACATTTTAGGTGCAGAAATAAAGAACTGAACACCTAAAAACTACTATGTTTGTTGTTGCTCTATTCTGAAGGCACTTAAAATCTCTGGGCACTTAAGTCTTCAGCAATGAAGTTTTATTTGCCCAAGAGTCCTTCATTTGACAAGGCTGTGAGACAAGATTACAGGTAATTTAGTGCACTTCTGGAGAAAGGTTAAGATGTGTGCAACCATGAGACTCTTGTGGTATCTCTATGGCTGTAGACTCACTGTGCTGGCCTACCCTACGGCTGAAGGAGAGAGTCTAGCAAAAATAAGACAGTCCTATTTTGGCTAAACCAACAGGACTAAATAATTCTTACTTAAATCTTGAAGGCCCAAGTGTCCAAGTGGAGACCTTTGATTAATTAATGGCAAAATTAATATTAAAGTTTACACCCCTAAGTATGGCAATGAGCCTAATAGAGTACATACTAAACATATATGTTACTCAACTCTCCACCCAAATCATGATAAACATAGACTCATTCAGGTTGGAAAAGACCCTTGGGGACATCGAGTCCAGCCATTAACCCTACACCATAAAGTTCACCCTTAAACCATGTCCTCCAACACCACATCTAAACAACCTTTAAACATATCCAGGGATGGTGACTCAACCACCTCCCTGAGTAGCCTATGCCCGTGTCTGACTACTCTTTCTGAGAAAATTTTTTCCCTAATGTCTAGTCTAAACCTACCCTGTTACAGCTTGAATCCATTCCCTCGTGTTCTATCACTAATTACCTGTGAGAAGAGACCAGCACCATATAATAAATGTCCTTTCAGGCAGTTGTAGAGTGATGAGGTCTCCCCTTAGCCTCCTCTTCCTCAAACTAAACAGTCCTATCTCCTTTAATCACTCTTCATAAAATTTATTCTCCAGGCCCTTCACCAGCTTCAGTGCCCTCCTCTGTACTCACTCCAGCACATTACTCAGAAGACAGGGACAGACAGAATTAGGATATAAAAATCACAGAGGGAATACATCTCTTGCTGGGGGAGAACACTGAAAAGTCCAGCAGAAATGGATGATGGGCTGTACTCCTCTTCCTCCACCCAAGACAGGGATGCCATGTTGATAAGAATTTAGCCTTCAATATATGGTATACCTTCTATTTCTATTATCTATTAGTGCTATTACTCAGGCCTGCACCCCCAACCACATCAGATGTTACCTGGGAATTATTAGCTTGAATTCAATTATCCCTTTCCAGTTAGTGAACTTATCAGTGGCAATTCTGAACCTCTCTGTTGCTTTAATAAATCTAATCTATCTGTTTTAACTTCTAAACTGTTTCAGCATAAATCCTTAACCAGGTTCTGAGACAGGTAACTACCATGTCAGTGCGAGCCCCATAGCTGTGGTCCAAGACAGATACATGTTGGTGTAAGCCCCTCAGTTGGGGACCTGAGACAGAATTCTCAGATATACCTTTTGACTTTGCAGAACTGCTCAGTGAAAGCCTTGGGCTCTGGCAGGCAAACATCTCACTCCCACCCTTAATGTGACAATCTCATATATCTCTACCTTTAAAGAAATATCTCCTTATTTAATCTCAGTGTTAGAACAGAAATTATTTTTAATAGAATCAGTGCCTTCTGGTGTAGATGAGTTCAAATTCTACTCCCATTTCTGAAGTAGTGAACTTTTGTATATATTTAGAAATGAATTCATACCAGTGGATTTGTAATAGCCTCACCATGAAAGCAGATTGATATAAATGTGAATTTTTTTTATTCTTCAGTGCTACATGAATTACAAGTGGCACAAAACTCTCAAGGTCCTCCTAACCTAACTTGGAAATCAAACTATCTGGATAACAACATTCCAGGGAAGAAAAAAAAAAGGAAACAAGGTTTCAGAATATCTTTGTCTTGATTTACAGCAAATTCACAGTCCTGGAACAACTATTGTCCTGGAACAACTATTTTTCATGGACAATGAGAACTGACTCCTATTGAGGTCAATATCCAGAAAGGCTCAAATTTTATTTACAGTGTACTAAAGCAATGCTCAGTGCTCTTTCACATTCTGAAAAGAGTTATGAAGTAAAATTCCATGTGATTTACTTTTTTCTTTTTTTAAGGTAAATAGAAATCTTGGGAGGGTCAGAAGAGCAAAAAAAGGAGGTTGATTGGACTCATTTCCTCTTTTTACTAGATTTGAGAGTTTTTGGTTTTTCTGCCAAATTCATCATGTTTCCTCAAAAAGTTGTGGTATTTGGGACACTTCAGTCCTCTAAACCTATTTAGAAAGGCTTGTGCAACTTCGCTTCCTGAAGATCTCCGGAAGTTGTCTAATGATTGTTTCACACAAGTAGCTAGACAACTAGCTTAAAAACTTCTATAGCATTCTCTTCAAGCCACCTAGACTTTCATCTGCTACTTCAGCCAACTTAATCCATTACACTATCCACTGTAAAGAATTATCTACATTCTACTATCTACACTCCAGAATTATAAATTTCTAATGAAAAAATAGCCAAATTGATGTCTACACATAAAATTATGGCCAGACCACCATATTAGGACAAAAGCTCCTAGACAGTATTCTAGCTGAACCAGTTGGTTCCAGTGGCTGCAAAGGTCTGCCTGACTTCCTCACAATCAGATGGTTCTGTGTTCCAGTGTAAGGATCATAATCTTAATCCAGGCAGACATTTCCTCACATGTTGTTGTTTTGGCTGCTTGAAACTTCTTCTGAACCTCAAAATGAAAATACCATGCATTTCTATACATATAATGTAAGGCAATTATAATAAA
>JANIJG010018945.1:0-44087 GCA_024611175.1 Megaceryle torquata
AAGGGGGTGGTGGGGGGGGGGAAATCCCTCCTCCCTGCCCCCCGCCGCCCCCAGCTTGGCGCCCGAGTGGTTCCCGCTCCGGTGCCGGCATCTCTCCCGTGGGGTCCGTGTGGTGCTTGTGGCCGGGGGGGGGGGGGGGGGGGGGGGGGTGTGGCTCGGTCGCAACGGGGACGTGGCTTCCACCGTCGGTTACCTGCGGGGCTGAGGTGGGAGGTGGCAGAAACGCACAAAAGCATCGACTTTATTCGTGCTGCTGCTGGGCAGAGCCTCCTCACCTGAGGGGCTTAAACCGTGATCTGAGAGCCGTGTGTCTCGTTACCGGTGCCGCTGGTGCCCGCCCCGGAGGGCGGTGTTGAGGGAAGGGGCACTGCGGCCTCCTCCGGCTTCCCTGCACTGCCTTCAAGCGTGTGAAGCAGAGACCCCAGGGGAGGGGTAACTTTTGTTTGAGCAATCGGGAAACATAGAAACAAAAAAATGCGGAGGAAAAATAGGGCTTCTGTCTCTACAGATAAAGCCCCATCGGTCAACAATGAACAGAATGCATGTTTTTATTGGTTAAGAAGTACTAAACTTTAACAGCTGCTAGGATATTAATGTAACTTGTGAGTGGTATTTATTAATTACGAGTCCTATCAGGTAGAAATATCTAGAACATTAACAAAAAAGGCAGTGTTACTGATAAAGCTTACTGCAGTGTAGATATTGAATCCTGTAATTCAAGAGTTCTGTACAGTGGTGGATTTGGCCTTACATAATTTGCTTCTTTCATTGTGGATACTTGTATTTGCCCTGTAAATTTATCTTATGAAATCAACTCTTAAATATTGCTTCGTTTCCTTTAACATGCCTTGTACCTGTTACTTCTCCATGACCTTATAGTGGAGATGGATATCCCATGGCTTCCACTAGAGCAGGAATTGTTTTGCTGTTTCATTCACATTAATCTGTTCAGTGATTTATTGGGTTGCTTGTAGCCTTCCACTAGAGAGATGAAGATACCATAATGAATTGAGGGGTTTGGGTTTTTAGGGTTGTTATTTTTTTGGATGTTGTATTGAAATACAGAAAAACAGTGACTGAGCCTGCCTCCAGAGGCAATTTTCTGAGCAGTAACCACACCAATAATATGTAAGAATGAAGCAGTAGTTCAGGATTAGACTGCTTCATATGGTTTGTAATCAGACTGTACCTCCGTCTCATGTCAAAAAATGGCTTGTTCTGGCCGGGTGATGGTGGCTAGGTCCAAGAAGATCAGTTTAAATTATTAAGTGGTGCTTATATTGACAACTTGAGTCCCTGTTATCAGGGTGCTCTGGCTTAATGAAACATTTCAAGGCCTGTCTCATCTTTGCCAGGTGAGAAATCGCAGGCTTCAAAACATTTCATTATCAACTCTACTCAACAAGTAACTAAACTTGCATGGTGAGGCTAAGAAAAGAATAGAGGTATGGCTAATAAGATGTAAAATTTCTGTGCATCAACCAGGGAGCAGCCAGGGATATCAATCTTTTCATAACCGCTTGTCTATCTCTGCAAGTCTTCTACAACTACAGGTTACTGACATTTTGCTTTATTGCTGCTTGTAGGCTACCCCCAGAAGCACCAAATAGTAGCTCATGCTACTCAAGTTTGTAATAGTTTGGCACTCCTGTGTACAAATTGCTCTGCTTAAGACCATTTTAAAATGGCCTCTCAAGTTGTGAGGCAGCACTAGTTTAAAGCAGTGACTGTAAGCAGTAGGCTGAGTATTTGCAAGCTGTTGCAGTTTCTTATGATGGCTCTGGACTGGCTTTATCTGTTACGCCTGTATGTTACTGTCTTGATGCCTGATGTTGTGACTTGCAGGTATGCCTTAAAAACAGGACTAGTGCTTAAAGTTATTTTTGGACATCGGTGCCCAAACAGAATATATGGCAAAGGCTGTCAGAGGCAAAATGAATCACTGTGCTTTTTAAACTGGAGCCCATTTGCAATCAAGTAAAGAGCACTTTTGTCAGGGAAAGTCAGGCGGGATGAGCAGTCACAGAAGTAACTGTGGATAAAGAATTGTGAATAATTCTTGAAATACTGTGTTCAGAGCAGAACAAATCCTTTCTGTTTGCCTAAGGGTATTTTCTTAGTCTTGTTTAAACTACTTATCAGATATTGGAAAATATTTTTAATCCTCTTTCTCTCTTTCCCTCCCCTCCATCTCTTTTTCAAACCTGTTTCCCTCACTGGTGATCTTCTAAGGGCTTACTCTGATCCAGGATGACACAAGCTGAAGTTCTGGTGATGTGCCAATTTCTGTAAATTCTTGTGCAAATCGAAATGGAGAATTGTATTATTTTTGTCATCTGGCATGTTTTTTCTCATTTCCTGCCTACTGATGTTCCTGAAATTATAATACATATGGATTTATAATTTAGATGGGTTTTAAACTAAGCAAATACTTTTTTTTTTTTCAATTTGAGGTTTAATAAGATAATTGGAAGTATAGTATTATTGCTGGGTGTTCCATAGAAAGACTTACTCAGTTACTGTAAGTGACCTTTTACTAGAAGTCGCTGTTCTTGGTTCCTGAGTGTACTGGTGCTTTTTCTCCTTCTCCTCCCTTTCCTCTAAAATAGGTGCATTGTAGCTTAAGAAGAAACATTAAGTTTCCAGATACAGGTATCCATAGAACATACCTTCTTTCCGTGGTTCATATGCTTTGCTCTGATGCATGCATAGTCATCTGGTCCATCTGTCCATGTCTCTTTTCAGCTTGTGTGCTTTGCACAAAGGCCTGTCATTTTTCTTAGGCTTTTGTCAGTGAGTTCAGCTGCTTCTGCTGTGCTAGAAAATTCTTAGGGTTACAGTGGTGTGATGTGGCTTTGGTCCCTTTTTTGGAGGAGTAGATATAAAAATGACAACAAAGTCAGTCAGAAATATGGAGTGGCTTCTGTATCTTAGCAAACTGTAGTAGATTAAAGAACAAGATACAGATGGGTTTATTTTTATCCAGTGTATAATTAAACTTCTGAGGTTGTAAATTTTTGCCGTGTACAACTTTGTGACTCGATCAGAATTCAGTTGGAGAAACTTTATGATTATCATGAATGGCTTTTTCTTTCATAGGAAAAATACACTACATAGCTACTGAAGTTGAGCACCATTTTTTTTGTGGGAACAGGAACAGCAAAGTATCACCATTATGCCACTTAACTACTGGCCATTTTCAGAGTTGAGATGCTGATTCAGGTGGATCCATGGTCCAGGCCAGTGAAAGGATTGATATCCCTGGTTGATGTACAAAAAAAAATTTAAATCTTATTAGCCATACTTGTATTCTTTTCTTAGCCTCACTTGCATAGTTTAGTAACTTGTTGAGTAGACTTGATAATGAAATGTTTTGAAGACTGTGACTTCAGAACACCCTGATACCAGGGACTCAAGGTGTCAAGATAGGAATAATTTAAACTGATGTCCTTGGAGCCTTCTAGGGCCAAAGGATGGACGAGCTAATCCCATGACCATATATGGGTGAAGGAAACCCAGAGCTCAACTAGTGAACGTTGTGAGGAAGACTATGAACAACCACTGTAGTGGGAAAAGACCCTAACCCTAATTTTATTAGGCATGCTCAGACTGTGTAAATGAATTCCAGGAACTCATTAGAGTAAGACTGCCCTTTCCAGGAAGTTTGATGAATATGTATGTTTTTGTGTGTATTAGATGGTGTGTCTTGCTAATTCATTGGAGCACTTAGGGAGGAGAATCCCCAGTGCTGCAACAGAGAATGCCTGCTTAATAACAGCTCTGTGGTTATTGGGTATTTATCTCTGAATCCCTACCCAGCTGCACTCAGCCTCCCACCTCAGTGAGGAGTGCTAGAGGGTAAGGGGGTTTGGAAGCTCTGAATTTATTTTGTCAGGATGGCTGGTTTTGTGTTGTTCCTCCTTGCTAAACTGGAATCAGTCACAGGTTGTCTCATAAGCTGGCAGGCACTGATGAGCTTCTCAGCTCTATTAATGTTAACTGTTGGTCCTCTCCACTTCAAGAAACCAAACAATATCCCATACACATTTCTTTTCATCAACGATGCAGTTACATAATTTCATATGCTCCTGGCAAAAGTATTTGATTTTTCTGTCCCTTCCTCCTCTATCCCCTGATGACACTGAGATTGAGAGATAGGAGGAAATAAATGCTTATCACTGTTCTGTTGCATATCAATGGTGAGGGGGTTATATGTTGTTCTGTGATAGGTAAGCAGTGGCAGGGACACCTCTGCTCATTAAAAATTCAGTTCTCCACCTCTGTCTTCTAGGATCGTTGAGGTAGGAGCAGCTCTGAAAAGGTGCTGCTTGCAAACAACCATTTTGCAGAGCTAGAAAGTGAAGGTGGAAAGGGATCTGTCTTCAAGTGTGGAAAATGCAAACTGCAGGTGTGTCCCATGTCTGTATTCCCACCCCCACAGAGTGACAGTATCACACCCTGGCTGGAGATTGAGGCTGATTTCTGTGGTGGTCTCTCAGGGTAAGGAGTTGCTGTGTTTTTCTCCTGAGAATCATGGTTAGGACTCCCACAAGGCTGAGGTTATAAAAGGTCTATACGTATTAATTACAAATCCTTGGCCTGGGAAGACAAATGGACGTTTAAAGATGTCTGAGGACTAGAATAAAAACAGAAGCAACTGCTTACACAGCCACCATAAGGAAATACACCGCTCTTGTTCTTGTCACACATGGGTGTGTGGGCTGGCAAACCAGCGGGAAGTGTGTCCCCACCTCTTAGAGAGACAGCTACCTACAGTTGCCTGGTTGTTTCTTCCCAGTTTGTTCTCCTGGGTTTTGCAAACCAACTCCTGACACTCTCACCTACTTTGTGCTGGGAGAAGTTATTGCAGTTATTTATTTAGCACATAAGCAGCTTGCTTGTTCTGTATAGTCCTAGTTCAGATACACAGCTGCAGTGACAGCATTGTTACCTGGGTGCTCCCAGGGGAGCTTGGAGCTTTCATGCTGTTGTCAAAAGTTTCCCTTTGCCTTATGTGCCAATTTCTGACCCTGTTGTGTCTCTGCTTCCATGCGTAACTTCTGCACAGTTGGTTATTGAAGCTACACTGATGTGTTCCCTTACAGTGAAAGCTTTCCTTTTAAGACATGTCTCCTGTGCTGTGACAGTTAAATGTATGTGAAGTTTACTAGCATTCTGTTTATGTACTGAAGGCTATATCTACAGAGTGTATGTGTTTTTTATATATATATACATACTACACACTATATAGAAACACACAGTGTGTATATATGTTGCAATTATAGTGCCTTAGGTTTTATATATGCATGTATGTGTAGTATACACGTACACAGTAGTACAGTACTATACACAAGTGTATATAGTAGAATATATATGAGCATATATAAATTTATATATTTATAGTATACTTTCTATGATCAGTTACTTAAATGTTATCCCGTAACACTGTGAGCTCAGTCATTCAGCCAGTTCACAGTCCAGCTCACGGTCCACTCATCTAAGCTATACTTCCTGAGCTTACCCATGAGGCTGTTATGGGAGACAGTGTCAAAAACCTTGCTAAAGTCAAGGCAGACAACATCCACTGCTCACCCCTTGTCTACCCAGCTAGTAGTCACACAGACATAGAAGGCTATCAGATTTATTAAACATCATTTCCCTTTGATTAATTCATGCTGACTGCTCTTCATAACTTTCTTTTCCTCCATGTGCCTACAAATGACCTCCCAAATAAACTGTCCCATCACCTTTCTGGGGATGGAGGTGAGTCCCACTGCTCTGTAATTTCCTGGGTCCTCTTTCTTTCCAGTCTTCAAAACAGGAGTGACATTGGCTTTCCTTCAGTCCTCAGACACCTCTCCTGCTCTCCATGACCTTTCAAAAATTATGGAGAGTGGTAGAGCAACATGAGCCAGCTCCCCCATGGGTGGATGCCATCAGGGCCCATAGATTTGTCCGTGTTCAGTTTGCCTAAATGATATCTAACCCGATCCTCCCTGACCAGTGGAGAGTCTTCCTTCTTCCAGTCTTTGTGTCTTACTTCCAAGGACTGGGATTCCTGAGGGCTGGTCCTAGCAGTAAAGACTGAAGGAAAGGCAGCTGTAACTTCTCTCTGTCCTCTACCATCAGGACACCCACCAACAATGGAGATAAATCATTTTACTCTGTTTTTTTGGTGGTGTTTTTTTGTTGTGGGATTTTTGGTTGAGTTTGTTTGGGTTCTTTTTATTGGTTGGTTGGGTTTGGTTTTGGTTTGGTTTTTTTCCTGCATCTTTTTGGCTTTTATGGGGTGGAGTTGAAGCTATACCCTGCAATCAGGTAGTTGTTGCCTGTCAGTATCAAACTTCCCCCTGCTAAATAGAGATAGGTATGTGAGGTCCTTGACTAAGTTTAGGGGGCTCATCTATCTCCCCTAGTTACCTCTCTGTCAGGGTAGCTTTTAGAAGCCTGCGTGGTAGGGTGAGCCAAGTGTGGAGGGAGAGGGCAGCTCTGGCCCCCAGGGGCTGACGCTGAGGGCTTTGCTAGAGCCAGCTCTGCCAGAGTCCGTGCCCAACTCTTCTGTGTCTGGACACTGCAGCAGCCAGCCTGGGAGCATGAGATTGTGCCCTTATCTCCTGAAGCTGCCTTATCTGCCTCACTGCAGCAGGGAGGAAGGTATGGACACTTATGGCAAGAGGGAGAATGAGACAGTTTGTTAAAGCTTGCAACTTTCAACTTACTCTACTAGTGAGCTTAGCTGCAGCTACCTCAACTATGGTAATAAATCACTGTTAACAAAACAATATTTAATTTTAAAAAATTTATTTCACACTTCTGTACAAAAGTCCACAGGTAATTTCTAATCATGGAATGATGTAGCATTGCTGGCTGGTATAAAAAAAAAAAAAATCTGAGATAAATATACCAGCAACATGACTTACTTTTCAAGAGTTTCAGTTTTAACACTGCTAAGACATTCATCTTCTTAGGTGAGGGCCGTGATCCATTTATAAAACCAAGGCTATTTGTCAACCTTTTCAGACCTTGATTAGCTTAGCTTCTGATGCTGCTGAGCCTTTTAGCAAATAAGCTAGAAGTTTAAAAGCTCAAAAACTTGGTAACAGCTAAATATGTGTGCAAGTGTTCATAAAAATCAGAGTCACAACCTACTAAGATTATTTAGTGGGAGGAAGATGACCCTCCAATGCACTTTCTAGAATGGTAACTTTAAGTGACCACACCTTCTAAGAAGGTATGTTCAAAGTTAGTAGTAAAAATAAGACACTTGACAACTGCCCTCCTAGCAGGTTTTTTACCCTATGAGGGGAAAAAGTACCAAGAGGTTTTTGCATAGTTCAAGTTACTAGCAATTAACGTGCATACTTTTTGAGCAGAAATTTGTTTTGCATGGAATAAACAATTGTGAACTAAATCTTCATTCTTAAATAGTACCAATGCTTTAGAACATGGGTAAAAAAGTAAACTCTTTAAATATTTTTGTTATGTTACAATAACTAAATTACTGATAAACACAACGTTGTGGTTCTACTTCTATCAGCATTCAGGTATTCAAGATGATTCATTCAGTAGTCTCAACATGGATCAGCTCAGATCCCATAGTTAAGGTAAGTTAGGCATTTATATCCTCCTTCAAGTGCTATTTAACAGCTGCAGTAGTCAGTGCCTTTTGCCAAACAGAAAGGCCTTGTGAAGCTGGAAAGCTGTTTCCAGAGAACCTCTCGCAGTAAGCATAAAAATGTATCTGTCTAAACCACCTACTTCTGGTTGGTATCCAAATCCTTAAATAGTCTGAAGTAATATACAAATGTTACAAGACCTGATAATTCCTGTTGCATAAAGTTACAAGTACTGGGGGGAGGGAACTCATACACATCACTGGAATAAATATTTACATTTGTAGAAAGCATTGGCATCTTCAGTGACTTATTAAAATGCAGCTGAAGCCTCAGGTCTCATAGTCTGAAGTTCACAAAGACAGTGGAGTTGAAAGCTCAGTTAAGTCTTTGGCCTAACAGTTAGTCAAAGACAATTTATAAAAAAAATAAATACAAAAATGACTAAAATATATATACAAAAAGTACATCTAATATTCAAGCCTCTCTCAAAAAAAAAAAACCAAAACACCTGTGTGTATTTGTTGTGAGCAAGAATCGCACAATCTGATCTTAAAAAACAACTGAGCAACCTATTGCACATGTAATTTAAGATGATGCTTTTTGTTAAGCCCTAACTAATGCAGCAGGCAAATTTTATGACTAAAGTAGATTTGCAGGTCTTCAGAATATACTTGAAACAGTGTGTTATGGTCACTGTGTATTTATAATGGACTGTGCATTGAGGGAAGGATAGAGAACACATCTTGACCTTTACCATGCATTCCTTGCATACCTAGGAAGAAGGTTAGGATACAGGAAAAGGTTTGCTCTAGTGGTTTTACATATTTTGCAGAAAAGACCCCAAATCAACACAGTATCCTGTAAAGATCTTGTAAGAATGAGTTACATTTTAAGGGGGAAAGAGGCAGTCTGGAAATTAAATAATGCAAATAAAGTTTAAGCAATTTTAACTGTGCAAAAAATAGCCTCAATATAAGTAGTAATATCTACAAATCAAATGGTGAATGTCCATCATAGGTCTAATTCCATCAGTGTTCCATTAATGAAAACTTTAACCTCTATGTGAACTTTGGGGATGAACGTATTTTTTCCCTAAGAATAACTTTCATTTTCATTCCATTTTGTGAACCACTGTTTTGTCTCAAGGTCTTTGTATTTCTCATCTTTGATCTGTCGCTCTTCTTTTCGAATCCTTACAGCATGGTATCGGGGGACACTGTCTTCGTACCTGGAACGCCGGAAGAACCCGCACTGGGGCAGAGAAGAAAAAGAACAGTTAAGGTGCTGCTAAAATGCTACACTTATGGAGGCAGTAAATTCTTCCTTTGCACAGATACACAGGTAAGAAAATTAAAAACAAAAATAAGTATGCCAAAAATGTATCTCATGTAGCTGTAAAAATGTGAGCCCACAAACTTCCTGTATGGTAATATGATTTACCTTTAAAAACCTACAGAAAGATTTCCAGGACCTTGAAGAGAAGCTACACCAGGGCCTTATATAAAGCACCCTCTCTCAACTCTAGTCACCTGAGCTAACTACAGATAGGCAGTATTAGAACATGAGTCTTGATTAGTTTGCCATGGGGTAAAAACCAGACATAACTTCAATGTTTTGTAATGTGTCACAACACGTCTCCCTGGAAGAAATCTAGTACAGTGTATTTGTGGCCTGCAATCTTTCTTATTCAAAGCCACTGTAAAAATGGATTCTAAATATTGAGGAATAGACTGAAAATAATTTTCAATATAAAATGGAGTTATGGCCACAGTGTTACAAAGATGATAATTGGTAGACACTCAGCTTTACATGCTTATGGAACAGTGATGTCAAGATTAAGGTTAAGAGACATTGTGC
This sequence comes from Megaceryle torquata, assembly GCA_024611175.1. Taxonomy (NCBI): domain Eukaryota; kingdom Metazoa; phylum Chordata; class Aves; order Coraciiformes; family Cerylidae; genus Megaceryle; species Megaceryle torquata. Next base: position 9,474 of record JANIJG010018945.1, read on the forward strand.
CATCCAGCTGTCACTAGATACCTCTAGAAAAAAAAAATAGGAAAGTGCAGTGTTTTGTTCATAGTATTTGGGTGGTGGGGTTTTGGTTGGCTGGTTTAGCATTTTTTAATATTAGAACTTATATGGAACTGAATTAAAAAAACAAAACAAAACAAAACCTACTCCATTGAGGCACAGACCAAAGAAATCTTCAGCCATCTCTTAGTTAAGATTTAATTAAACACCATTTTCATCTATTTTGGTTAAGAATTCCTCCCCATCCCCTCATTCTAAGCATCGCTTACTAATATAATTCACATGCATGTAATATCTTAAGTTGAATAAAGGTTGCTAGTAGCATAAATCATCATGCATCTAGTAGCTTCATCAGAGGGAAGTGTGCTCCTAGAAAAGTATACCTTAGAATTGAAGAAAAACAGATGTTTCCACAGCAATTAAATTTTCATTCTGAGAACCCCTTTCATGACAAGCAAAGTCTACCCTTTCAGCATGCACTAAAGGTTAGTAAAGCAATTTAACCCATCATCCATATAGTCTTATCTTTAAATCTTAACTCTGCAGTGTAGATAACCATCTCTCAAGCTTAAAAAAATACAAACTTACTTGTACTGTTAAAACATAAAAATAAATAAAAATTAAAAAACATTGCAACAAATCAACATGTTTTCCAAAGAAATAAACATGAAGCTTTATAGACCAAGGTAAACACCTGTCTGTTCACGTGCACCAAAAGCTGAAAATACATCAACAGAATGAGCAAGCAAGTATGATAGTTTGGAATCCAAAAGTTAATAGAACATATGCAGTAAAAGCTTCATAGTTAGCCACTGCAACCATAGCATGTGCCACAGCTAAAAATTAAAAATATCAATTACCAATTACAGAAGTAGATCAATACTATGCATCAGAAGTAAGCCTCTCTTTATCAGATGGCTGAGCATGGATCTCAGCCTTGTGATATGTGGCATCGTAATGATCTTTCTTATTTCTCTTGAAGAAACCACACTACAAGGAAGCAAGGTATTTAGTCAATTTTTGTGGACTGAAAAGTCAAACCTATTAATAGTGGCTTAAATTAACTCTGAACTATTATCCCTTTATAGGCAAAAAAAAATTTAAATAAATCCCAAGAGCTGTCACGTGATAAGCTGGTTTTGTATCTGAGAACTTACTGAACTAATTTGATCTCTAAAATAATATAATAACCTGAGGTAAAGAATATTATTTTAGAGGCATTTTGATACATTTGTAATGCATCTGTTGGGTTTGTTGTTGCTGGTTTTGTTTTTAAGAAAAACTACTATAAATTAAATCCATAGCAACTAAAGGTGTCTGTGAAGAGCAGAAGGAAGTCTACAGAGAAACGTGTTTGTGGACTAGTGCACAGACTAGGCAAAAACATAGGGCAGGACAAAAATGAGTACTGCTTTGACCTGCACAACACAAGCATTTGTCTTAAACCAATCATGTAACTGTCTTAGAAGCACCATGTTTGTCCTTCATAATATAGCACAGCATCCACAAAAGAAACATTTTATGCTATGTGTGTGCATGTGAAAAATATATTCCATATAAATGTGTGTATATCCTGTAGTATAACACTAGAGCTATAACAATGGCCCAACCAGTGGTTCATCAGGAAGATTTGGAGCAGAATCTAGGCATTTATTAGAAAATAAGGAAGCTAGAACTATCCTGTGAGAAGCAACTTGCAGCAAACAGTAGTTACTCAGCAAAGCTAATTGCTGCAGTTTCTCCAGAAGAAATTCAGTGCCAGATAGGCTATTCTTATTCTCCTCTTCTTTCTTAATAACCCTCAGCTGTCACATAACAGCAAATACTAACTGCCTATGCCTGTAAAAACTAAGAATGAAAGAACTGCCCTATTAGACCTGGAACCACAACTAGTTGTGAAAATGGCAGAGGTAATTAGAAAACAGGTACTTCATTTTCTTCTACAAATTGGTAAGGTTTTTATTTTATAATTTTTAGTGTATAACGAAAGTCACTTCTACAGAAATTACACCAACACACTTGGCTGTGTATTATTTCTGTACTTTTGGGTTATTTTAATCTACAATTGGTTTAATGGTATTTCTAATGTTATGAGAACAATGCCCTACTACAACATTTGTAGATAGTTCACAGAAAGTTATACACCTAACTGCAGAAGCCCCATGTAGCTGTATCCATCCCTATCAAAGTAACTACAGTCTCTGAACATGTGTCTCAAGTTTTGCCTAGGGCTCAAAATACTTCCATTCGAGGATGTGGAAACAATAACAAGTTTTCCCATGTAACCATTTTCATTCCAAGTGTCTCAGAATTGTGAAACTGATAAAGTTATGTGTGGTTTGGGCAGTTTTGCTCTATTTTGAGTTCCAAATACAAAGCAAAATAATTAATCATTTGCCTTGTTGTCAGTTGTAGGCCAGGAAATGCAAAACAATAGATGAATGAAGACTCACCTTCCATAGTAAGAATACCAAGAGTGCAAGCATCAGTATTCCAGCAAATATAGCCACAGAGATGATCCACCAAGGTACTCCTGTGTAAAGTGCTACTGGTTTTGCAGGAAAGACAGTAACGCGTACCTGAAGGGGAGAAAAGTTGTGAAGATAGAGAAAGCATTTCAGAAGCATCCATAGTTAATATAGAGCTGCAATTCATGTAAGTCTTATCTCCTCCCTAACCAGATGTTCTCTTGCTAGTCTACAAAATATTTTTGAAGAAAAAGTTCCTACTGGTATCATATATGGTATCAATATAGTAGTGATTTTTTTTTCTCAATGAAAAGGTAAAAATTATCAATAGTTCAAAACTCAGTTAAAAAGCTGAACTTTCAGCTACTTCTGTTTTTAAAAGTTTCGGGGTTTTTTTCTCCAGTCTTTCAAGGTAAGCCGGAAACATCACAACCATAACATGTGGTTAGTATTAAATGTTAAACTTACCTGAGCAACTTCATTTGTGAGTTTAACATTCTTAGCTGCAGCAGGAACACTGATTGAAGCCCTAACAAGAATGTCCAGGTAGTTCATTTTGGAGTATTCCTGTTCCAAAAGAAAATACAGACGCTAGACACGGAACAGGCAAGAACTCTGACCCTCCAAAATGGCAGGTAAGAGGACTTACTTCTAAGAAAGTGCTGTTCCAGAGTCTGGAACGCAGCACAATGGATGCCTTGCTGTCTAAACCCTTCAGGGGACACTTGATGTCCACACAGCGTGCATTCACATTGCAGTCCTGCAAGTACAAATTTCTACATGTAAATAAAAACCCATCCCCACAAACTGTTTCACACACACAAGATTTAAAAAGGGGTTATGCATTTTTTGTGCAAGAACTAAAACCTGTTTGTACTGGCAGCAATAAGAAAATACAGTGAAAATGCTATTACCTCTTTATTTTAATGTAAATAACTATGCAGAAAATCTTCCAATTTTCTTTCTTATCAGTAGATAATTTGTCATTTTTTAAAAGTATTGATACGTGGATTGGATTCAAGATAAAAACAGACACATATTTTGGCCCTGACAAACTCAGAAAAGCCCTCTTAAGAACGCAGGGGGCAGTATCTGACAAGACTATAGTTGGTGCACTGCGCTTACCAAGGTCTTGTATTTTCTTTCTGAGAATAAAGAAAATGTCTTGCTGTCTGTAGTCTGTTTCTCTGCAACCTCACGTTTCCTTCTTGAGTTACGGGATTCCTGAAAAAAAGCAAATAAGAGCTTTATTAGTTTATCATAAGTATCTCTAAAATCTCCTGATTCTGGCCCCACACAATCAGAGAGAATAATTCAGTGAATGTTTTCTTGTTCCAAGATCAGCATGAGTAACATCATTGCATACCCCTAGGTATTTGCATTTATTGCTCACATTAGAAATTGAGATTACCTAAAGGAAGGTCAGCTGCCTACTTTTAAGTCAAAGGGGGTTTCAATTTATAAAGTTTCAATGCTGTTTCCTTTTTTCTTCTATATAAAGGCTATTCCTGTTACTATGCTAAAAGAATTAAGTTGTGCTAAGGTCAGTAGATGCTGGTTTGGTTTTTTTAAACTGTATATTAACCACACTCACTGAAAGTTTTATTAACTAATGCAGCAGTCTGACAAGAATTGGGTTAGGGGTGTGTAGTTTTAACGGTGAGAATTAAAACCCTCAAATTATACCAACATTATAAGAAAAAAAAAAAAGAAAATTAAGGCTCAGGGTTGAGGGAAAAAAAAAGCACAGGGAAGGGCTCTGAAACTTGCCTGAGAAATTATTTTTATTGCAGTTGTTTTAAATAAGTAAATTTAAGTCTTTTCTCCTTAAAAAGTACATGAAATTCCCCCACCCTGGGGAGATATTTACTGGTTTTTATTGTTTTCTGTGCAAGAACTTGACCAAATTTCAATAATGCTGATGAAATCTGTTAAAGCAATCTGCAGTTTCATCCTGAAAGAGCTTATGACAACAGTGCCCATTCCAAAAACCATCACCACAACATGACATCTCTACCTCAGCATGTTACCCTCAGCAGCTGTTACACTGTCTCCTAATATGCATAACCCTTTGATACGTCATTCATGTATTGTGTTTGTGAGCTACTTAAGACAAAATCCTTCTGGAGGCAATCTCTAGTGCCCTACTGTCGCACGCTGAGGTGCTTTCATGTTGTACTAATTAATGAACAGAACACGGTGACATACCGCAACACGCAAACTATTGATTTCATTCTCAGGTTGACAGGAGACTTTTTCCAAGCCTTTGGAATCTATTCTCATCAAATAAAGCAGCCATTTGCCATTACTTATTTCTTTTGGCCACTGGATGTCCAGGGAAGCAGTACCAAATGTTTTCAGTGGTCTGCCCAAGTTAGTCACCTGTTAAAACAAACATTCTTTAAACTGTGAATTATTCTTAAAACAGATTTTCTTCTCATTTAACAATGCAGCTAACAGGAAATTTAAAAGCACACGGAGCCAGTCAAAACAATATAAAGACAACTCATGTATTAAAACTAGCATGCTTGGATGGCAAATAAGGAGAGTTTAAACATAGAAGGATTAAAATTCCCTAACATGACGTTTAAGCTGTTCATTTTTAGAAACCTATCTTCCCGTGAAACGACAACTCCCAGTTTAGAGTTAACAAATCTTTCATGTTACGTAACTGAGGCAAACTGCAAGTTTATGGAGAACTCTTGACAGAGAAAGATAATAAGCTCTTGCTCTAATAAGTCTGGAAGTTGTTTCCCAACCTAGTTTTTGCTTCCTTAGTGTTACTGTTCATGACAGCAAGTTCTAAAACAGATGTTCTACCTGCTTCTACCTCAAAACATGAGTGCAGGTATGTAAGAAAGTAAAGGACTGACAAAGATGAACTTTAATCCTGGCAAACTATTATGTACGAAGACACTGGGGCTTGCATTACTGATGGAGCAAAAAACAATGATCTTGCAGATGAACAGTTTTACAGAACTAGAACTGTCTCACTGGGCCTTCTTGATTGTCAATTAGGCAGAAGACTAAAGGAGTGAAACAGAGCCACGTTTTCAAAGTGGGTCCCACGGCGTCTTCTTGTGCCTGCTCTGTCCTGTGCACAGTAAGTACCTGTACTCCCTGTCTGTTGGTATCAGCTCACACCTGGATGTGCCACAGTTAAGATTCTGGTTTCACTTTTGTTTCCTACCTGCACAGGGCCTGATGCTGTACAGCTGCATGTGCTTGGGCTGCTCCAAAAAAAACCAAGCATACAGCCAGCCTCAGACCACTTCCTCAAAATACGATGATAAAATGTCAAAGCCTAAAGCAGCTCTAGTCTGCAGCTGGACTGCTTGATGATCAGGAAATCAGCATTTTGGGACAAGAAAAACCTGTTTTAAAACCAGCAACTTTTCCAAGTATTCATATGAATAAAGAGAGAATCTGTTCATTTGATGAAAAGCAGCTGTTGGCATTAATCTAAATTACTCACTCTGAATTCATACTCTATGAGGTTTCCAATATTGTCTTCAGATTTCATAGCACTCTCACCAACAATGTTACCTCCAAAATATACCTGAGAAGGCTTGGCAACTCTGTTCAGGTGAGAGCAGGAAAGAATAATTAGATTTTAATGAAGTCTGCAGCAAAACTGTCATCCCCAGCCCCCGCTTTTTGTTACATTATCAACACTTACCCAGTGAGTGATAAAAGCAATTCAAGAACCACTTTAGCAGTAGCTATAATTGGAGTTGAATTAACTTGTGTGCTTGTTCTATGATGAAAAGAAAACAATGGTGCTTATTTGAGAAATTTAGCCATTTTCATTCTACTATTAAATTGCTTTTGTGAATTGAAAAAAATAATGCAAAGTGTTTACAACTGTATGTAAAAAAAAAAATATCGTGCACAGAAAGCAATCTTACGTTTCCAGCTTCAGGTTAATGTCTAATTCCGTTGTGTCAACGTTAACTTTAGTGGTACTTAAGATCAGGTAAAAGGTTACCTAGACAGGAAGGAACATTCATGAAATATGTAAACATTTTATACAATATATTAAAATATATATACACAGTATTACAGAAATACACCATCAAAGTCTAGAGTTAAAAAGACAGATCCCAATCAGATTTGCTGTTAGGACACACTTTGGACTTAGGACAAACTTCGGACTGCAGTCAGGAATCAGATTTTATAACTTGAGTAAAAGAGGTGCAACTTACATTGGAATTTCTTTTGAAAGGATTTCCAAGCTCACACTCTGCTTGAGAACCATTTTGGTTAGCACCACATGTTAGCTGTTTTTCCTAATTAAACAGAACACATTTTAAAAAGTAAAAATAATTTACTTCTAGTATTTTTATTTAATATATTTTTAAAATGTATTATCTTTTAAAAATACTTACAGGATAACCCTTCATCTCCCTGAATGCAGAATACGTCAGACTGTCTGGAAAAGTTGCAATTAGTTTAGCTTCATATGCATCTTCACCATCTTTTTGTGGATTTTTTGCATCAGATGGATTGTTTGTCACTGTTATTTCCAGAGCAATATCTTTCTGATCTTTCAGAACAAGCACTGGTGTACCATTTTCACTACAGAAACAGAGTATGCAGGGTTGTGCACATTAGGAAAACAAATGTGTATGAAAGTTTGCCTCTTACTATGGTTTACTCAAACCTATATTCCCTTTATTAAGGAACAATTACTGTAAGACCATAAACATGTGAATGGTCATAAACCATTTTCCCAGGCCAGCATTTCACCTCTGAAAGTGGCCAGCAGTTAACAGGACAGAACCGACTATCTGATAGACCCTCAAGGCACTAGAGTTTATAGTACTTCTGAACTAGCACTTGCATATGAATGATGTTTAATTGACATTAATTTTTCTCTGAATAAACCTACATTTTTCTTGTAAAGTGGACAGGGTTTTGTCTTCCAAGTCAGGCTGTGGCACTCCCTGCTAAAGGTGACCGACTGTTGATGGTAAGTAAACATACATCCTTCTATTTGCTTAACAACTCCTTTCTAATTTCAGTGCCCCTCCGGGAGGGACACATTAGGTGTCCTTACGGTGAAATCATTTCCCTGTTCCCTTACCTGCCTTAGGCTACTAGACTGTACTATACTAATCATCTTGTCACACTTGCAATCAAATTTCATCTCAAAAAATAGTTAACAGCATCACTCACAATGAACCACTGCACAGCTTGTTTAGAATCTCATTTCTCCATGGGACAGAAACCTTTTTTCCTAGCTTTTAGCCCACACCTGCACAGTCACAATCACCTTGTGACTCTCGCTCCATGTGACCATACCCCACTTCCCCTCCTTCCTTGCCCTGCCAGCTCAGTACTACTCTACAGGGCTGCATTTGCCAGACTAACAGAAAAAAGCTGCTCTATCTCCCCAAAGCCTCTCATAAAAGTTCTTTTAAGCGCTTGTTATTAATTTGAACTTTAGGAATGCATTAAATCAAGGCTTACATTGGTAAATAAGTAAACCTGTCTTCATTTCCTTCTCTAGTGCAAAACCGGTACTGAAGTTTCAGATTGCTGTGGCATTCGTTGTCTTCTCCACATCCTTCTTTTAAGAACTCCACCTAAATAAAACCAAAGCACTGTCACTGTATGCCACATGATAACAGCTTAAAACAAGGTTTCTGACATATGCTACCTAAAGCATCTGCAGGGAACTCAGAGATGCTTTCCTGGATAGAGTTAAGATTTTAACCCTGACTTAATTCTTGCCTGTCAAGAGACATAGCCCTTGATACTGGTAATTTAGAACTTTAAATGCAACTAAAAGGCAGAGCTAGATAGTTCCACGTGAGCGGCACTTCTAATAAGGAGAAACATCCTTAAGTCCAATTCTCCAATGAACAGTGAGAAAATGAGAAAATATCCAGGCTATTCCCTCTCTTCTGTGTCACTGTTGCAGAGCTCTAATGCTGTTAAGAGCATCCTAACCATGGAAGAGTTCAACTCTCTTGCTATTTTTGATGTGGGACGAGTGTTCACAGCAGGAGACGATGGATTACCATTTTTAATCAAAAGTGCATTTCCTCCTAAACTTGTTGAGGGGAGAGAAAAAATAACAACATCTATACTGTCTTCACTTTTGTTAAAAAAGAAACACGGGAACAAGTTCATAACATTTTGTAAAAGTTCGTAACAAAATATAAAATGTAAGATAGTAGTTACAAGTCCCGTGGCACCCCAGTTATTTCCCTTGTTCATAATTCAGCTTTCTACAGCCTTTAAAATTCAGTCAAGGTGACAATTTATGGGAAAAGGTGAGATCAATGGCTTACTTTTGTGGTCTTTGTTGGAGATTCATTTGAATTCAGAATTGGTATAAGATCCGGAAGTGCTCGCTCTCTTCTTGTGAATGGTGAGCTTGACTCCAGCCCAGCAATTTTAACACTGACCGATACTGGAATGGGGCGTAGCTTATCTTTAATTTTTTCCTGTTAAAATATTTTAAATGGCAACAGTTAATGTACAGTGCAGAGGAGAAGAAAAAAAAACACAACACAAAACCTAGCTTTTGGTAAACATTTTAGAACAAACAGTAAAGCAAAATCTTTTCTGCTACATTTTGCAGTATTAAAATTATTCCCTATATAGAAACCCAGAATTTTCTAAATGTGCAAGAACACAAGGAGACCAGCCCAGCTCTCTCCCCCTTCCCGCCCCTGGCTTCCCAACCTGGAGATTTCTCTCCCTGTTAAGAATTCCTAGTAACCACAGATGGTAACCCAGGCAAGTGAAATTCACACTACAGCAGTAAGAACATGCTCTTTCTCCTTACGGTGTTAAGTTCAGGCTTTTTAATTTGCTGTGGTCAAAAGCAGCCGTGGAGGCTGGCTCATTACTGCTGAGCCAGATAAAGAACCTGTTCAGCCCCTGGAGCAGTGCCACACTTAAGGGCCACTGTAGCAGCCAAGTCAGAGAGCACACACCATGCTTGCCTGTTCACTCGCCCCCCCCCCCCCCCCAAAAAAAAAACACACCACCCCCCCCCCCCCCCCAACTAAAAAAACCCTCAAAACCAAACCCAAAAAAAGCCACCACAACCCAAACAAACAACTAGCACTTAAAGAAGAAAAATCTTATTTAGGAGATTCCTGTTACTCATTTAGAGTCAAACCATGACATAATACTTATAAGTTTTCATTACATGGTGAAAAAAATTAGTCTTTGGAATTAATTTCAAATATTGTACATATACCTCACTCATGATGAAATCCAATTTAACATATTACACATACCAGTCAGACGTATCATTAAAATATAATATAGTTTTGTAAATTACTTCATTTAATAATTTATTTTTTACCATTGAAAAAGCCCAAGATGTTCAAAGTAGTATCTCACAGGAAAATTTTTAAAGCAAACTATGATTACCTTTGTAGATTTCAAATGTTCTACTGCTCTACTAAAAGTTTTATATTCTAAAAGCAAATTCAGCATTTTGAAGCTCTTTTCATCCTGACAAACTTAATGCTCTTTAACATTTCCTTATTCCTAGCAAAGCAATGCAATACAATATAAGCTGTTGCTTAGTAATTTCTAAAATATGGCTAGTTATTTAGAATCTAATTATTAAGAGTAAACCATAAACCACTAAAATTAATAACTACAATTTTTGGATTTGTTACTCATGTTCTTTGAAGTACTTTACAGGTAGTGCAGGAAGATATATAAATAAAGCTTTAAGTTTCAACTTCACTTTAGATTGCAATGATTGAGAAAATACTGCGATTATTTTTACAAGCATCAATACTCACCATATCCACTGCAACTGTAGATTTAAGATATGAGTAAATTACAGAATAGCTTTTTTTTTTTTTTAACTCTTGAGCTTCATAGTGTTATTTACAGAGATTAATATGTAGACTAAAATGTTTGACATGCTTGACTAAGGCTACCTATATCCTGAAAAATGTAGAATAGCTTGAAATTGCTTGAGAAAAAATAATTTTCATTTTAAACGGGTTTCTTTTGAAACTAAATTTTAAAAAAGATTCTTGAGTAAAAAACTTCAAGACCCTCAAACTTCTAATCCACTTCTAAGATATTTCAAAAATTTTTCACTTCTAACAAATATTCATTTTCTAATGGGATGATATTAATTTCATTTCAGCCTCTAATGCTGCACACATTAACACAATTTTGCTCAGAATGGGAAAATAAAGCATTCCCATGTGTTTGCAGGATGAAGAACTACAACATTCAGAAAGAGACTTGGCTAATCACAGGAAGTCATTTAAAATCTTTGCAAATTCTTTTCATACTTTGTACATCATAAACAGGGCTGATTATTGGGCTTTATTTTGACTTGGAACAAGAGGCATGAGAAATAAAAGTGTGATCAGAACCCTTTAAGAGGTTTCTTAGAGTTCAAACAACAGTTTTGTAAGTGTTGCTTTCACTTCAAAAGGAAAGAGGACTGGCTGCAAGGATGCATTAAAGCATAAGACTTTCAAAAAACAACAGTTAGAATAATTTTTCCTCAATTTATAATATTTTTCATGTGTCCAAACACAGTAGGTGTATTAAAATCATACAATAATTTAGGTTGGAAAAGACATATAAGATCATTGATTCCAACTGTTAACCTAAAACTGCCAAGTTCACCTCTAAACCATGTCTCTAAGCGCCACACATACAGGTCTTTTAAATACCTCCAGGGATGGCGACTCAACCACTTCCATGGGCAGACTGTTTCAGTGCTTCTCAAGTTTTTCAGTGAAGAAACTCTTCCTAATATCCAGTCTAAACCTCCCCCCATAAAATTTGAGAGAATTTCATCTTCTCCCAAGAGATAGGACAAGAGACCAACAACCACAAAAATAGGAAACGCTTCAGGAATTTGCATGTCATCCTTGCACAGGGACCATACACAGATCTACAAAATACACAACAGAGGAAAGGTTGGAGATAAAAATTGACATGATAGTCAAGATTCTGATCTAAAGATTAGTAATGAACCACTGATGATGATGAAAATTCTTTTCCATTTATGCAAAGTTTACTTTGTGTATATATTTCTTTGTTTAAACTGCTACTGATGTTTATTCAATCACAACAGTTGAAAAGGTGATAAAATATACAGACGTGAATAAAAAGACAGACGGTTCATTTATAATAGAAAATGAACTATGCATATTGTAAAATGTGATGCACACAAAGTGTCTTAGAGGCTACTTTGAAACAGTTTATCTTATTAACAGCTAAGAGTTAACAGCACTGTAATTTTTCCCTGAAAGCATTACACTGTCATAATAGCTAATGTATATTTTTCATCAGATTCTACATAATAAATACATACAGTTCACTTAACAGAACTCCTATTTTTTAGTGGTATACAATTTTTATTTAAATTTCTCTAACAATTATACACAAAATCTGTCATGAACTTTTACTGTGGTTACCAAGACTATCTTAAAAATAAATATTCTTATGTAATAAAAAAATGTATTCCTCAACTTTTAAATCACAACAGCAACAGAAAATACTGCTGCATTCATGTGATATATAAAAAACTATAGGTAATAGCAGTGCATATTGCCTAGATATAGTATTTCAGTATTATGGCATTACAACTTTCTCAACTTTTATTAATAGCAGTCACCATTATGATACATACAGGATTTTTTCCTATTTGGAAATCTAATTTAATATGAAAAATGTGTGTGATGGAAGTTTTCCCACAGGAGTTGTTCTTTGCTTTCTCTACTTTGTTACTATTTGCATTTCAGCTTGTTCTGTTCAGATGTAAAGTCCCTAGAAAGACATACCAGTTAGCTTTGTTTGAGTTCTTTATCCACTGAGAGCACGTTGACACCACCTACTAGAATTCCATTGTTCTACCATGTAATTCTATGGCATACAACAAAACAAGTTATTTTTTTTCTGTAGCTTTCACAAGCAACTGTAATGACTGATCATTAAACAACCTAGTTACCCTCTAAAAATGAGAGGTCATCATTCTCTCTACCTTAACAAGGGGATGCCGTAGGAAATTATGAAACAAACAAAAAATTATTTTCAACATTTTCATTATTTCACTTCTAATATGTTATCCATTCACTGTGCACTACAATACAGTTTGATACATTGAGAATAATTACTATTTTGGAGTTAGGACTTTCCTCCCGTGAAGGAAAACACTCTTTTCCTAATGACTGAAAGATGTCAGTTGCAGAAACAAGTGGCTGTCCCTTGGTTAAGAAAGAACCTCAAAGGACAAATCCTCAAGTTGTGTAAACTGGCTTCACTTAAGTGTCAGCAAAGAAAACTGAAATCCTTGAGCACCTGCATTTCATTCTTATATCAGATTTAACATTATCCAGTTAATTAGCTTTTTGTACGTTTTCTAAACTAATCAGAAATATTTCCCTAAGCTTAATTATGCAAGTGCCAGAATATTTTCTCTCCTAAAGGAAAAATAAGAATGGAGGATGTAATTCTGATATTTACATAATAAACAGAATAGGATGAATAAAGTATCTTCCATGAATAGTCACTTGAATTTTAATAGAAATTTTACTTCAATCAACTTTTTTTTTTTTTATTACTGAGTGCCTGAACATTTCTTAGAGAAACAGTTGCAAAAAGTGAGACTGTAAACTTCCTATTCAAGAACAAATTTTCACAACATATATTGGTCATTCAAAATTACTATTATCTAAATTATAGAAAATTAACTTAAAAACAGTGCTATGCTGACTATTCAGAAGAAGAAGAACAATGATATACATGTCTTTCATCAAGCACTGAAGTTTAAACATAATATTTTTTTCTGAGTAACCCAGACTGTTTCCTCCTCTTGCACAGCCCCAAGCCAATCCCACTGAATTCAGAGAGTCTAATACTGCAAATGAGGTGTGGACATTGTGGGAGAATGGACTTACGCTCCCATACAACTTATCAGTGAGACATGAATTAAGATCCAGGACATGAGATAGCCGTAAACAAACAGTAGTTGAGCTTTTTACAAAAAAAAAAAAAAAAAAAAAAAAAAAAAAAAAAAAAAAAAAAAATAAAAATCCTGAATGAATACAGAATGAGTCAGAGATTGTTAGAGCATACAGGAGAATTTTGCAGGCAGATAAAAACTGAGAAATTAAATGAATTATTTATTAGGACTCCAATATTTGAAGTCAGAAATTGCAAGTTCCACTCTATGCTCTACCACTGACCTTCTGTGTGACCTTAGACAAATAGAGTTATCTGCTTGTATCTGTTGCCACATTTTTTTTTTCTGTCCTGCTTAGCTAGCTTTGAAGTTTTTCCTTTAAAACATTGGTTTTTGCTCCACATCCATAGAACCACCTAATACACTCCTGCCCAATCTTGGCTGGTACCTTTAAGTGTTAGGGAAATAGAAGTAACTATTTTTACTAGTTAAAATAGTTAAATAATGTTAAAGACATTAATTTGGTTCACTTTAACATCCTGTGAGGAATTATTCCTTACAGTATTTCACTGTATTGTAAAGATACAGTACATATCTTCAAAAAAATGAAAGTTTCCACTCTGTGACTTTTAAATATAATTATAAGATCAAGGTCTTCCCTAAAGAAAATCTGAAAATTATTTCAGTGCTAGATTCACATAACTTTTTTTTTCAAAATATTGCCCCTTTCTACAAAATTTTATGACAACATAGATTTGTCTGGGATTTCCACAACAGCTTTAAATAGACTCCTGAAGCTTCCAAAAGGCCTCCTGTCCAAAGAACATCAGTTAAACATATATCCCAAAGATTTTTATTTGTGTAACATACTCTTAACCCACTGGACTAACTGTGCATGTGCGGTATTAATCATCAGGTAATAGAGTGCTTAAAGCAAGAAATGAGAAAACAACTTCGGGATTTAAATCTTGGAATGATATAGAGAACATCTCTGAACCAGGAAAAAACTCAAGTCCTTAAGTTTACACACAGAATAGTTTATACACTGAAGCTGACATGGGACTTCACAGCCTGTGATCTTGTAAAAAGGTACCAGAGTTCAGTGAGAATACTAATAAATCTTTTAACAAATACATATTAAATTGACTAGGAAAAATGTTTTGAACATAGGAGTCCTCTTTTATGTTCAAAGACTAAGAAGATGGTCTATGTGCCTAGATGACCTCAAAAGTTCTCTTCAGGTTCCTTGGCAGTGATTCTATGAACCTATAATAAGGCTATATGAACAATGGAATCTCTTAAAATGTATCTGGTAAATGTTTGCATATTAACTGGATGGAAACTTTAATTTCTATTGCATAACTTTGCAAAAGTCCTTATTATGGTAAAAGAGATAACTTCAGTTTAATTTTTATTAAATTTTCTGTAGAAGAATTTAATGTATTTCATGGTCTTATTTAATGTTAGAAAGGAATGTTGGCTGATATCCACCAAATGTTAACAGATGTACCATAACCCCACTTCTATTGTTATCTTCTGCTGAAGCAGGCAATTTTAAACAAAACCCAGACAAAAAAAAAAAAAAAAAAAAAAAAAAAAAAAAAAAAACATTGGCAAGAAGAAAACATTTCTTTAAGATGAAATTGACATATACAGTTTTTGTTATTTCTGCATTGTCTTCATCAGTCTGAACTTGTCACATATATTTTAATACATGATTTATGGTTATATATTCAGTTTCTATTCTCATTTATAATATAGTGTCACATTTTATCACCAGCACATTTTATCATCTCCTGTCTACATATTAATGGTTACAAATATGATACCTGTGTAGACCTAGCAACCAGTGGCTGTAACTGTCTCAGACTGCAACGGTTGAATGCTTTGAAAAGTACTGATAAATAGAGAAGTTCAGACATTTTTATATGGGTCTGTCCCATTTTAATAAGCAAGATAAAATTCCACTGTTTCACTATGAGCTTGATTCTTATACCCTCTTGAAAAATCTTTTGCATGTATTTATCTGTCCTCAGAACAATGTCAATGCATAAAATTAAAACATGCATAAACTTTTAAAGAATAGTACATGAAAGACAAAGATAAAAAGCCTATTGATTTTAAAGGAGAATCAGGATCAGACAGAAGAGAAACACATAGAAATGTAGGATATCATTAAAAAACAAACAAAACAAAGACAATGGTTTGTTTAAAATTTGTTGGTCAAATTCTGCTATCCAGTAAATGTAAGCATGTGCTTAATTTTAAGACATTTTCAAGGTACAATTGAAAATGTCCAGATATTAACATTTGTATGCAGCATATCAGTACAGCCTTTTAATTTCTGAGGAAAGCAGTATGCACTATTATTTGTTCTCGGTCTTCAACTTAAACCTTTTGCAAATATGTATTTGAGAAATCTCAGTATAAACATTTCCATTCCTGTATTTTAGAAGAAAGCGGGTTGCAGTTACATCAACAATTTTGATAGGGAAAAGAAAAAAAACCAAACCAATTTTGTCAAGAAAACACTAACTGAAAATGCATGCAAATTCACCGGGCTTGCATAACTGCAGTAAGCATCATTTTCATGCCCATTTCTAAAGTGTATACCTGAATGGTTTCTTAATAAAATTAAGGAATTAACCACCAAAAAAAGAAAACAAAACAAAAAAAACCATTTTGAAATGACTACATTAAAGTCTAATTAGCTACTTTCGGGATAACTTCTTCAAAGCTGTCACTGCCAATCATCTTCATAGAGAATTCAAGCTTAGAAGAACTAGGCTTGTGAGCATTTTTATTTGTACTTTTAATTGATTAGTTTGATGCTTTTTTTTTGCATTCTGTCCATACTCTGTAACAGACAATATGTATGGAGCTTCCTGTAATACAAACAGAAACCTAAATGTTTCTCAGTATGGAGAATGAAGAATATAGTGCATATTTGTCATAAGACAAAGATAAAAATCAATTAGATGTAAGAATAAAACCACTAGGTTTATGATTTGTCTCTTCATCTCCAAAATAGAAGCTTCCTAAAATGCCATACAAATACAAGTGCAGGAAGTGTGCATTCTGAGAGCGTGCAGAAGGCAGGTGAATGCCTATTTGCAAGTATCAAAGGTCACAAAGTGCACAAAGTTCAGCCTTGAGTAGGCAAAATTCAAAATTAAAGACAAAAGTGTTGCAAAAATGCTGAGTTCAGATTGGAAAGAATCGCGTCCTCTATGTTGAAAAGTATCCTATATACTTTTGTTGCATTGCTTACAACAGTTTTGTCAAAGTTTTCAGTTACTAAAATAAAACGGAATTATCAAATATGTAATTCATGTTGTGAGAATACCCATATACTAAGGTAGAAAACCTCTGTAAAGAAAACAGATTATGAATATTTACAGTGTTATTTTCTCTACCAGTATGGCAAGAACAAAATAGACCAAATGTCTAATAACATCATCTGAATGCAGGAAGATGAATGTTTTTGGTTTTCCAGAGAGACAAACTTTTGCTAATGTAATCAGCCATATAGTTTATCTGTTTTGGAAAAGCCCACTTCCCAAATTGTTTTAATTCACTTGACTGCACCTCAGCTTGAGATCTTCACAACAACAGGTTAATACTTTCTTGGCTTACCCAAACAAATGGAGCTTTACATCACTCACTAAAATCTTCCCTTCTCACCATATTATTTCTATAGGTCTTTTCAGGATCTCTATTTTTGTAAAAAAAAATTGCAAAAATGAATATCCAAGCTTAATGTGTGATATTCTACTGCAACTCTCACCAATGACATACAACATGCTAAAAATTAAGGCTTTGCTGCTTACAGCTCTCCTGCTTGTAACTGCAATTTACTGGTAGCACCAGAAGACTCATTTTCTACAATGACAAAACAGTGAGTTTCAGAGACAGGGAAATGAATAAGCTCAAAAGTCTTGGTTTCCATCTCAGTTTCTAAATAAGATCAGAGAAGAGATCTTTGAGTTGATATCTCTGGGCCCACTATATGGACCAGTTTGAATCAATTGCAATTTGAATAACATACAATTTTTCAAAACCAGAAAACTTTGCCAACAGTGATAACATTCACCCTAATAGGTCGTTCCATCTGTCAAAGATCACGTTCTAGTTTTAAAACATCAACTGCTGGCATTTTTAATAGTTGCCAGTCTCTTTGCCACATTAAAACAAGACATTCCATCACACTTTTCTCTTTGGAAGTTACTTTATCATGTTTTGAATTGTCCAATATGGAGGAAATTTGGAATTGCAAGCAATTGACCTCTAGCAGAATTTTCATGCAAAAATATTGGCTAGTCCTTTGCCAATTTGTAAAGTTATAAGCAACTAAAAACATGCAAAAGCTGTCAACTGTAACAAGCACCTATACTACTTCTATCATTAAAGATTGTGTCAATTTAAATAATGCACCATAATTAAAAGGCACTTTTTTTTTGTGAAAGCTTTTTACATGATTTGAAAGTGTGAGAGGTCAATCATGTCACTCTGTTCTTGAAAAAAAAATGGAACCTTTTAATTATGCATGATTCATAATATGCTACTCATATCTGTTTATCTTTATTTGTATTACTTCTTTGGGATTCCTCAATGTCAGCAATGTAAAGATATTTGTATTCAGAGTGAAGGACATAAAGGCTGATCTCAGTTTTTACCATATCTGAGTTTATTCATGTTTGCATAATGGAGACTGCATGATAAATCATACATCAGCTATTATCTCCTCTAAATATAGCTGAAAGATAACTGACAGTTTTAGCAAAGGTTGTTTGATATTAGTTAACAAGTCCTGGCTTTTAAGGATCATTCTACAGTACCATTTCAGAAAAATACTCCAGTTTTGGGTCAATAGATAAACAACACCCACCCCCTTGCCCCCCCAACCCAAACCCCCAGGTGTTTTCTCCATTATATCTTTTGTATACTATATTATCACAATGTAAAGTATCCTCAGGAAGAAACTATATCTCATTTGTTGAGAAAAGCAGTTTTGTGTTATGTACTTTTCCTTAATCTAGTTACATTATCTCAGAAGTGTCTTATGAAAAACTTCAGTGTCTTCCTGTAAGAAATACATTTGAAATAAATGGGATTTTTTGAATGAAAAATGCCTTGATTAAAATTTGCATTTCAAAGTTTGACAATTCTCGATCATCAGCCTTATTTGATTTCAACTATCTGATCTCTCCAGTCTCCTTCAAGGTTATTACATCCTTCAATTGTTAAGTCTAACTCTAATTGGCCATCATTCTTACATTGCTATGGATCAAGTGAGTTCATTTTAAGTTAGTCCTAATTTAACTGGCTATAGAGGGTACTCTCATCAGCTGCAAAAGTTTACAGAATTTCAGGTCTATGAATAGGCAACATCAAGGAGTTGAGATTGTGAGAACTTTTGATGACTACACAATGAATCATAGTCCCAGATCACAGTTCAGTCAGCAAAAAAGTTTATGGAGAACATACATTGTTTAAAAGAAATCTGGCTCCTTAACTTATTAAAATCTTCTGTTGATTTCTTATCATGGACAGGTTTGTTGGTTTGTTTTTTTTTTCCTTTCTGCTACTTTTATTTGTTGCCTACCTAACCTTGATTACTCCTACAGTGTGTACACTGTCAGAATAAAGTCCCTGAAATTGCCTCTTTGCTCTATATTTCTAACTGATTGACCTCCGAGGAATAATCTTTCTGAATTATTCTGTCTGTCCTACTACAGATAAGGACATATTTCTTTGGAGATGTACAAGCCTGTTTCAAAACAACAAAAAAACCCTAGTCACCCATAGCATGCATATTGAGACTGAAGATGTTCATGGTGGGCTCACTAGCTTCAGGAAAACAGCAACAGCCCTATGCTTTTCACAGATACATAAAGAATACTATTAACTGTAGCTACTTCACCCAGGCTGCAGGGAACAAATCACTATGAGCACATTGCCCTTCACTTGTACTATGACATACCTGTAGCACAAGTAAATGTACCAGAGCACTTCTGAGTAGAGAATGCATTAAATAAAATCTCTCAATTCAGATCAACTCTTGAATGAAAGGGCTGGCTTTATACTGATTGGATAGATGGATATAATCTCCACTAGGCAAGAGAAGAGCTCACACTATTTTTCCTAAAGAAAAGCAGACTGACACATTTCTATCCGTCATAGCATGACCATCATGAGCTCAAATGCATAGGAGGAATATGCAGCCATGATTTTTGACACTGTAACTGTGATGTGCTGAAATATTTTAGCATCAGCATAGGGTGGTGTGATTCCTGAAGATTTAGTATGTCTACTCCTTTGGGTAAGGCAAAAATCCATCATGATTCCAGTTGAACTGGTTAATGATAGTCAGAGTGAAAAAGGGATCAACGTAAGTACCAGTGCTTTCCACTGGAGATGGAACCTGAATCTGGTGAATCTACATGTTTTAAAAAAAGAACTGAGTGAAACCTAGCAAGAGCACAAGCTTATTCCCACATTACAGCTACATTTGATTATATTTGCATGAGTCAGCCTACAAGGTCAAATGAGTCAAGCTGTCTGAGAATGCCACATCAAGTTTTCATTTTTGTTGGTGTTGCTTCTTTCCCCAGAAAACATGCTACAAACTAATTAAATTAGCTGGATAATTCTTTTTAGCCGACTACATTCTAGGTATTTATCCATACTATGCCTTTTACCCAAGATATCCTGACTTACCAGTGACCACATAAGCATGGTTAGACCACTGCTAAACCAGACTGTCCTAGTCTCCCTAGAAATACATTTCATTTGATGTTATAAAAACCCTACATTAAAGCAGATATCAAATATTCCATTTCAAAAGTGTGTTTTAGTTTTTGTTCGTTTTGGTGTTCATTTTTGTGTTTCTTTCTGGGTTTTGTTGTTGTGGTTGGTGAGTTTTGTTTGTTGCCTTTTTTATTTTTTTTTATTAGCACAATTTTTATCTCCCACAAACCTCTTTGTTAGGAGTCATTGCATCTTCAGCTTTACTAATAGCTGAAAATCAACATTACTAAAGTTTGAAAGAAAACTTAAGATAAAAATGTTATGACTAAGTGTTGGAAGCAGAAAGCACAAACCATCAAAATCCATCACTGCTGTTAAGTATCTAAGATCTAGGCCAAATACTGACACGGAGTGGAAATCCGGTGATCAATGTTGTGATGACACCAAATGTGGAGTGAGACTAGGTGCAGTCCTGGCCTTCCTATTCTCCTGCTTATCGCAACAGTTAACTGTTCCCAGCAGAAGACAGTAAGATTACCTGTTCTTGGCAGAAGATAAAGGCTCATTGGGAGCCCATCAAGGAAGATTTGTGCAACTCATGAGCCCACTTAATGATTTGCCTACAGTCCCATCCCCACACTTTACACATTAATAGAAAACTGAAATATATATTAAAAGTTGAAAGAAAACTTAAAAGTGTCATGACTAAGCTAATTTCAAAAATGAGTACTGAGATACTGTGTAGAGGCACAGCAAACTGCAAGGAGATGCTCATGTACATAGCAGTTCAGAGTGGATATAACCGTAGTTAATCATCACATTGTACAAATATTCAAATCAGTACACCAAGTTCCCTCTATGGTGCTACTAATTTGACATGCGCAATTCAATTACATTTTTAATCCTGTAATAAGAGGTTATTAATATGTGCAAAAAGAGAATGTTTCCATTTTGGGGATAAATCTACAAGACGTAAAACATTAAGAATGAGAACTAATAAGAACATTAAGAATGAGAATTAAGAATAAGAACACACCTCCTTTTGAAGATAACAAGTGTTTGCAGGGGGTTTTGTGTGTGTGTGTGTGTGTGTGTGTGTGTGTGTGTGTGTGTGTGTGTGTGTGTGTGTGTGTCTCATTGGTTTATTTTTTTTGTTTGGTTTGGTTTAGAAACATTTATGTACCAGATTCTGTGGTTTGCCATTTTTATTCTTGGATGAGAGAGAATAGAGGTAGTTTTATGTCAGAATGATCTTTCACTGAGTAACTATTTACCCTATTTTATCTTACAGAACAATCAGGAAGTAAAATAATCATACACTGCTAAATACTAAAGATTTGCTTGTCAACATAAATGTTATTTTCTGAACTTGTATAATCTTATGATGCTGACAGTTCTCTTGTGGAAATTACAGGGTCTTATTACAGGATAAATTATGTCTTTGCTAACTGGCATAAAGGTATTTCTGGACATGACTAACAGTAGTAACTGAATCTTCTTATATGATCAAGGGTCTTAGCATTTCTCACATCTCAAAGTATGCAACATTACTTTAGTGTTCATTTTCAGATTCTCTATTAAGAAATGCTAGTAATGCCAACAATAATAGTGCTTCTGAGTATAAAGATGTACTGGTAACAGTACTCATAGGCTTAACTAACCCACTTACTGTTTGTATTTCTAACAATTTTTGACATTAAAACAAACTTTCACAGGAAAGACAGCTGATCATTATATATGTATTCCCCACATGTTTTCAAAACTGGAAAATAAAAAACAACAGAACAAAAGCGCCCTCCAATAAAGCAAACAAAAAAAATACCTTGCATTTTGGACTTACACTACCGTTTAAACCTCCTCCACCATTTGTGTGTCTACTGCATGAATATCACAGATAAGTATTACTGAGGTGTGAGTTTCTGCTTAAACTGCATACCTGAAATGGATGTGTAAATTATTTGTGTTATAGCATGTCAATTTCTAAATACAAATTATTTCCAAGTGTTTCACTTTTGTTGCAGATTCACTGACACATCTCAATGCATTTCAGCATGCTATTACCTTGAATAGGAAAGTGATATTAAAGAATTCACCTGCTTTATGTCTGGTTTATCACCCATTCTATGAATTATCAAAACTTTGATATACATACAACTAAGACATGACACTACTGAAGTAAATTGTAGAGAGAGATGATTTTCCAGCACCATTTTGTTATTAGTGAGGATCAAAAAAGTCCTTCCTATAATTAAATTTTATACACATACTCAACATAAATGAGCTGAGATAATCACATCCAGATCTTAAATCTCATGATTAGCCTTGTTTGTTTTTAATAATCAGAGACTGGTCTGTGTTTAAAGGGCAATGAAGAAAGGACAATGGCCTTCTACCCTACTTCAAAAAGAACAATTCAAGGAGATCTGATATAAAAATAAAGTGGATATCAGAATATTAAGTATAATACTGTTAGGAAGGTATGATATAAAGTCATACATTTTTAAAATTTGTTCTTTAATTATTACTGTAGGTTCAAAGCAACACATTTCAAGGACGAAGCAATGATTCTAAGCTGTGAAAGCCTATAAATGGATCACAGTACATATAATATTTGTTTCTCAGATGTTCTGAATAATGAAGTTCAGAATCTCAGATGTTCTGAATAATGAAGTTCAACAAGATCATGTGCAAGGTCCTCCATCTGGGTCAGGACAATCCCAAGTACTGATACAGGCTGAACAGTGACTGGCTTGAGAGCAGCCCTGAAGAAAAGGGCTTGGGGGTATTGGTGGACAGGAAGCTCAACATGAGCCATCAGTGTGCACTTGCAGTCCAGAAAGCCAATCATATCCTGGTCTGAATCAAGAGAAGCATGACCAGCAGGTTGAGGGAAGTGATTCTCCCCCTCTACTCCACTCTTGTCAGACCACACCTGGAGTACTGCATCTAGTTCTGGAGCCCCTATTACAGGAAAGATAAGGACATGCTGGAGTATGTACAAAGAAGGGCCATGAGGATGATGAGAGGTCTGGAGCACCTGTCCTGTGAAGACAGACTGAGAGAGCTGGGGTTGTTCAGTCTGGAGAAAAGAAGGCCCCAGGGAGACCTTACTGTGGCCTTCCAGTATCTTAAGGGGGCCTACAAGAAAGCTGGTTAGGGACTTCTTAGGATGTTGGGTAGTGGTAGGACTACAGGGAATGGATTAAAACTAGAGAAAGGTTGATTCAGATTAGACATTGGGAACTTCACCATGAGACCAAAACTAAAGTATAAAGAATTTAAACAATCTTATTAATTCATATGGGAAAAATAAAAGTAGTTGGTTTGTGGTTTTGGGTTTGGTTTTTTTTTTTGTCTGTAAAATTTTGACCATTTTACTTTTAGGATACAAATTAAAAAAAAAAAGGCTCTGAAAGAAAATCTAGCCTGTGCTCTGTCCCACAGAAAAATGAACTTAATTGAAACTATTTCTGAGGTAAGTACAGTTTATTCCTAGAAGTGATGAAATTCACTAACAGTCCAAGACAATTTCTCCAGTGAAACTTACCTTGAGTAATTTCTTCCTAATGTCCTACTTAACATTCTACATCATCACTGTGAAGGAATCTTTCCAGGTAGATAGTGGACCACTGAAAAATACTGTCTGGATATGATTCTAAGATATTTAAAATAGTTTATTCTAGAATATATTTTTAGCTTACTAATGAGAATATCCTGCTATTAGATGGCATTACATGCCTTATTAAAAAAAAAGTAATCTGGATTAATTTCTTCTAGATCAGCTGGTGTATAAGCATCTGATTTAGAAAGAAGTCTCTGTTCTGATCTTTCCCTTTCCTTTGTCACTAATGTTAGTTACTTGAAAATTATCACAGCAGAGCTTTTAAGACTGATGCAAGAAATATATTAAGACTCTAACCTTCTAAAAACATCAGCTATCATTTATTTTCCTTCTCATATGATAAGCAGATCAGAATTGACACATTTCAGTAAGTAATTCTTTGCTATTCTTGTTTATTGTATCAGATTTTCTAAATCATAGGCACTCATACTTTTTCATTGCCAGCACAACACTGTTGATTCAGTCAGGAACAGCACAAGACAAGAAACACCAAATCCATTGATTTCCCTGAACCTTATCAAACAGGTGTTACAGTTATAACAAGCAAATAACTTGCAAATCAATTAAAATATGCAAATACTACAGTCCATGATTATAGGAAATGGTTAAGATTACCACTTTGTAATATTATTTTACTGACTTTATAAAAAGATCAGTTAAGACAGAACAGATAACTAATGTATTTTTAATAAAGGATGCAAATATAACACAAAGGCTATGTATTACCTTCTTGCTTGAACTGCAATTTTAGTATTGTGCATCCCACTTGATGTTGTAATTTTTAATAGGAAAGTCTTGTTCTAGTGCTGCATTTCCTTCTGTGGTATCAAACACCAATATTAAAGCTATATTAGTGTCATTACTAATTGAATCTCATTTGCTCTTACTAGCATCCCCTTTCAGCACACTAAATGACACTCTCACAGAGAAATACTGTACATATTGAAGAGAGGAGTATTAACTGTATCTTTTTATTGCACAAAGAATATGGTGATGATGGTGGAAACAAAGTATGGAATCAAGCAAATTTCAATAGATTTGATGTGATATATGTATACTATTCATAACATCATCTGATTTTTTTCTTCCACTATATGCAGCTTTAATTTTTATCCCCTCTTTTTAGTACATTTAAGCATAGTTCAGATCAGGTCAAAATTAATAAGAAAATAATCCTCAGAAGAAAATAATTCCTGTTTTAATATACTCTTTAGGAAACTCAATCAGTAAAATTTACATCCCAAATGCTAGGTAATTACAGCACTTCTCCAAGAATAGCCTGATAAGTATGTATAGTGTACTAAACAACTAATAATCCAGTATGAAAATGAAAGTGTAATAATTTTTGCATTAACAATACTCAAGTACCTCTCAGAAAAGGAAGAAACTTCCCTGTTACCAGTATGATACTCATCCTGAAGAATCAGAAATGCTGCTGCTGACTCATCATAACCCCTCCTCTCACTTTAAGGAAAACTAGTACAATGCACTTTAGTACACAGTGGTATTGAAAGGGTTAGCATAACACCAAAGAAAGGATAGTTGCTAGAAAGTTCGCAACGTATCACAGTCAACTGTAGTATAAGCAAGAACTAGCAATCTTGATTCTTTGGATTAAAAATGTTAAATTATTAATATTCTAGTTGTAATTATTAGACTGCTACATCTTAAGTTAGACTACAAATAAATTCTCATATCTGTGCATACTTAGCCTACACAAATTCACTAGAATTCAGGTTACTCTGCAGGGTTCTAGTAAGTGGATTGGGTCAGCTGGAGAGGAAGGGGGTCCAGGAAGCCATGCTGAAACTTGAGATTTGCTCTGTGGAACGTGAATGTGAATTTTTATATTTCCTATTGTGCTGTTTGGAAAAAAAAAAAAAAAAAAAAAAAAAAAAAGAAAAGAATACAGTTGTGCTCAGAAGAAAGTTCCACTGATAGTGAGGTCAGAAATGCAGAGAGCAAAAGTTTTAGAAATCAGGGATTAAGACTTGAAATGTCCAAAGGGCAGGCATATAACACTGCAGAAGAAGCTCTTTTACTGATTCTGAGAACTGATTCTCCACAAACACAGAGTTATAACTTAACAGGGACATTAATTCTTATTTTTCACTTTAGAGTCTGGAAGGTATGTAGCAAAAGAGGTAACAAAAAACAGGATTACATTATGAGTAAAGTATATAGGTTTTGCTCCAAGAATTGGATCATCATCTTGCCTTTAAAAAAAATTTTCCATATGATGCTTTACAAGTTGGAAATAAAGCTCTCCCAAGCTGCACTTAGTCTCTGTTTCTCTAATATAAAATTATATTAGACTAAACTAAGCATTGAATTCAATAAAATGAAACTGGCTTAAAATTCAAAGGCCATCAAACTGTCAAATGCTCTGAAAGAGAACAGGCTCCAGATATCTCAAGTGATGAGACAAAATTTATGCATGGAAGTTTAATTACTACATCCCTGAACTTTTAAAGACTTGGCTTTTCAAAGTTGATATTCCTTAACAAAAGCTGTTTAAGATGTGTGCACATATACACCTTTTTAAAAACAATGTTTAGAATAGTTATTCTCTGTGGTTAGTGTTCATCAAAGCAGACAGCATAAAAAAAATGAGGATCCAAGTAAAATGGGAAAAAGTATAGGCCACATCCTTAGGAATATAAACCACTACTTAATTTGGTTTCTACCAAACTAAGCCAATTAACACAGTTAAGAATCTGTATTAGAGATTGGAGAGAAAATACAACAGGCAGCACACTGGAATTTTTTCTTATTCTACCGCAACAATTACTGGTAAATACCTAGTTATCTGGTTACAAATCTCTCCAGCAACAGGTACTAAAATGGCTTTTTTATCTGGAGAAGTAAAGGCAACTAATAATTATTGCAAACCAACAAGGTCCAGTATCCAGAATCTAAATTAAAATAAATGACCACCTAGCACCAGCATGAATATCACTATTTCATCAGCATTGCTAATGCTACTAAGGAAAAGAGAGCTCAGAAACACAACAGGGAAAAAAAGTGTCGTAGTTTAACATCTGTCAGCAGCTAAACACCACAGAGCTACTCACCTACTGCTTCCACAACACCACTTCCTGTGGTATGAGAAGGAGAATTGGAAATTGCTGAATTATGGACAGTTTAATAAAACAAGACGAAAATTAAAAACAGTAATAATAATCATACTACTGAAATAATACACAGAATGATAGACAGCATGAGCCTGTACCCAAGATGCCACTTTTCCTGCTCCAGCCACAAGTTGAAGCTGCGCCAGCCCTTCTCTTATATAAGGGACATGACATCAGTATGGTATTGAATATCCCACTAGTTGGTCCTGTTGTTTATCCCAGCTGCAGCCCCTCCCAGCTGCTTGAGCCAGCAGCTGCTTGTAATAATTAACCTAAACTGAACCCAGGACAGAGGAAATGTTGCTTAATTTTGTTGCATAAAACAAGGAAATCTTTAGGAAACTCATCCTAAAAAAGTAACTGGCCTCTGGTTCAGCCTCTATTTGTGGACTGGTTAAAAAAGTGATACATAAATTGGGAAGCCATCCAGGTTCCTCAAATGAAATTCATAATTTCTTTTCACCACCATACACTTAAAATGTCATTAGAGTACAATTCTGTAATGGTTTGGTGCTTTAAAGCAGTGAGTAGTTCTTTGTCCTTTTGACATCAATATAAGTTAAAATAGAATTTGCCCCCCATTTGAAGCAAATCTGGTATACACTAGCTTGGACATAGAAATCCACTAGCAATGTAATTAGGTGTGATTGTAAGGTACAAGAGGGGAGATTCTTTAAAAAACTGGTTTTTTAAAAAAGTTTCTACACTTCTGTGCAGCTGAACATGGAAATAAACAAGAGGAACAGAAAGGTACCTGCCTGAAGTAGAATATATTGATATACTGCAACTATGAGGTGATAGATAATTTTAAATGGTATCATCCACTGGGCTGCAGCAGCCACTTTTTGTTCACAGTGGGCAAAGAAAATAGGTTCTCTGGAAATAACTAGCATGAGATCTGCTACTCATTCTAATTTTCATTTTTGAGTTATATAGTACACTCCTCTGTAGCTGCTATTCTGTGAAGAATGTTACAAGCATACACCAGTTAATACTATCAGGAAATAAGGAAATAAGTACTGAAATTGTAGAAGTCCTTTATGAGGAAGAAGGGAAAATAGTTCCTGACATTGTATACTGGATCTGGGTGGGATGAAGTCAATTTTCTCCATAGCAGCTCCTATAGCACCATGTTGTATATCTGTGAACAAAACAAGGATGATACTCTAATGATTTAGCTATTGCTTAACAGCGTTCACACAGTGCCAAGGTCTTCTCTGATTCCCACTCTGCCCTTCAATGAACATACTAGGGGTATGCAAGGGGTTGTCTGGGGACACAACCAAGCAGATGACCCCAATTAACCAATAATATTCCATGGCATATAATGTCATACTCAGCAATTGTCATGGTATAACTACAAAACAAGTGATGCACAGTGCAATTGCTCACCACCCACCATCTGGTGCCTAGCCAGTTCCCAAGCAACTGCCCCCAGACAGCTTTCCCTCTAGTTTATATACTGAGCATGATGTCATAGGGTATAGAATATCCCTTTAGCCTGTTTGGGTCAGCTGTCCTGGCTGTGTCACCTCCCAGCTGCCCAGAGTTTGTGGAGTCTCTTTCTCAGATAGATTCAAAACTTACTTGGATGTGCAACTTGCTCTAGGCAAACCTGCTTTAGCAGGACTAGATGATCCCCAGAAGTCCCTTCTGACCCCTACCATTCTGTGATTATGTGAAACTATCCATGAAGCAGGAGAAAACTAAAGTAGATGCACAATAAGGTGAAGAGAACCAGAAAAGCTCTAATTGTAAGAATGAAGTCATAATGAAAGGTTTAGAGACAACAAAATCTATGTTTGAGGAAGGGAAATTCAAACACCAGAAAATGATGATGATTAAGACTTGTAAACACAGTTTTAGCTATATAACACTGCAATGGACTGATGGATGATGCACCAGAACTCTTCTTGGTCTTGTCAGAAACTCAGAAAACCAGAGACTCAGACTTGGGAAGTTCAGGTTAAGTATTTGGGAAAAAACCCAGCCCACAACAAGAAGAAAAAACACCATCATAAAACCCCAAACACAAATTCACTAGGAGAATAGTGTAGCCTTGTGCTAGATTGCCCTTTCAGGTAGTGCAGTCTGTATTTACAGAGGTCTCCAAACCTTTACTAGACAAAGCTATCAGTAGACTGATAATTATTTTTCAAGTGGAAAGATGGCCTTGGTTACCTGTGAGGCCACAATCCAGGTAACTGTGCTATGTTTCTATGACAAAGTTATTCCTTTTCTCACAAGAACTGAGAATTTTTTCTCACAGGAACTCTTTTCTCCAAAGAATTTCTGTATTGCTGACAGATGCCAACAATACTTCAACAATTTCAAGCAGATCCAACTGAAGTGATGCACTTGAGAAGACTTTGAAGCAGATTTATTTAGAAAAGGACAAGTACAAAGCGTCTTATACCTTAAAGCCAAATACAAGAACCTAATAGAAAAGTATTGAGGTGAGAGAAGGGAGAACATACAGGGACCTGAGAATTTGACACCAACAGTCTTCTTATGGAGCAAGTACTATAAAATTGAGATTGTTTTCAGATGAAAAACTAATCTCACACCTCTAGCCCCAGACTTTACTAAATCCAAATGTTTTATGGAAAAAAAACCCCAACAGCTACCTCTGTTTTCCAACTAGGAAGTACCCTCTGTCTTTACATGGACTACTTTCTGAAATGCTTTACAACTGAGTGGTTCAGTTCAATCGCTGTTGATTAGTTATGTATGTACAGCACAAGTTTTCAAAGATAATGTAGCTGGACTAGAGCTACATTTTGAGGATACTGTAGGCTACTTAAGTTCTGTCAGTTATACTGAGGTGCCAATGGGTAATGTGTCAAAGTGAAATGGGGACAGATCTAAATAGTGGAATGTAATCCTCAGATGATGTGGTCCTGTTAATGCACTTACCATGTTTAACTAGAGGTGAGGGGCATTACCTCCAACAAAATAACAGCTTGTGGGAGCATGACCCAGGGAAACATCTGGCGATGGTCTGAAATTCACATATAACAATCCCTGACCCACAGTTGCTGCTGAAGTGGGAATTTTATCTATGAGACCTTACGTGTCATTTAATGGGATCTTTTAAAGAAAGGCTCATGTTATCTTTTTTCTTCTTCTACATTCTACTGTATTACCTAACACAAAATGAACTGGTTGTCTAAAATCCGTTACTTGCGTGAACTCATACTTTTCTGTTTTGTCGATCCCTTCATAGCTGTTTTTAAATTTAAAGTTCTTATAATACTTCCACTTTAATATGAGAAAGTCTGATGTTCATATTGAGTGTTAGCCAAATTTCTGTTTCTTTGGAGGATTCTTTCTACAGAACACTTAATAAACAGTTGCTGTTCCAGTTCTCTGTACTTTAGTATCAACTGGTGAAAGAAATAATTTGAAATTTTTATTTGCATTTCACCAACATTAGGACTTCTCAACTATCTTTTTTGTTCTTATCCTCAGGAAACCACTGCTTCAACATCTTTACTGATGACATGGACAGTGGGATGGAGCACACCCTCAGCAAGTTTGCCAACAATACCAAACTGTGTGGTGTAGTTTACATGCTGAACGAAAGAGGCGCCATCCAGAGGGACCTAGACAAGCTTGAGAAGTGGGCCCATGTGAACCTTAGGAGGTTCAGTAAGGCCAGGTACAAGGTTCTGCACATGGGTGAGGGCACCTCCTGGTAGCAGTACAGGCTGGGTGATGATGCAATTGAGTGCAGCCCTGTGGAAGATTACTTGCAAATGCTAGTGGATGAAAAGCTGAATATGATCCAGGAAGGTGCACTTGCAGCCCAGAAGGCTAACTATATCCCGAGCTGCATCAAAAGAAGCATAACTAGCCATATCAAGGGAGGCATTTCTCACCCTCTACTCCACTCTGGCGAGACCCCACCTGGAGCACTCAGTACAGGGAGGACATAGATCTGGTGGAGCAAGTCTAGAGGAAGCCCACAAAGCTGAGCAGAGGGCTGGAACACCTCTCCTACAAGGACAGGCTGAGAACATTGGGGTTGTTCACTCTGGAGAAGAAAAGGCTCTGGGGAAGACCTTACTGTGGCCTTATAATAAGTAAAGAAGGCCTATAGGAAAGCTGTAGAGGGACTTTTTAAAAGGCAGTGTTCAAGACCAGGCTGGATGGGTCTTTGAGCAACCTGGTGTAGTGGAAGGTGTCTCTGCCTCTGGCAGGGGGTGGAATTAGATGATCTTGAAGGTCCCTTGCAACCCTTAAAAAACATTTCATGATACCTGTTCATGTTAATATGCATTTTCTCTAGCTTTTTTTTTTCTTATTCTTCTACCTGCTAATTGGTTCTCTGGGTAAATTACAGCTGGTTCCATGAAACTCTGATTTTTCATTTACTTAGGAAACAGATTTCTCCTTAGGGATCTGAACGTGCTGGTCAACAGCAGGCTGAATAGAAGTCAGCAGTGTACCCTGGCAGCCAAGAGGGCAAACCATATCCTGGCATGTATTAAATACAGCATAACCAGCTGGTCAAAAGAGGTGATTAACCTGCTATATTCAGTGTTGGTGCAGCCTCACCTTTAGTACTGTACTTCTGGGCCCCACAATTTAAGGAGGATATTAAGGTCCCTGAATGCATCCAGAGGAGAGCAACAAAACTGGTGAAAGGAATGTCCTATGAGGAACAGCAAAGGACTTTGGGCTTGTCTAGTTTGGAGAAAAGGAGGCTGAAGGGTGACATCATTGCTCTCTACAGCTTCTTAAGGAAGGGAATTGGAGAGGGAGGTGCTGATTTCTTCTCCCCGGTATCCAGGGATAGGATGTGTGGCAATGGTTCAAAGCTGTGCAAGAGGAGGTTCAAAATGGACATTAGAAAGTGTTTCTTTACTGAGAAGGTGGTGAAACAGTAGAACAGACTTCCTAGAAAGGTGGTTGATACCCCAAGTTTGTCAGTGTTTAAGAGGCATTTGGACAATGCCCTTAATAACATGCTTTAATTTCTGGTCAACCTTGAAGTGGTCAAGCAGTTGGACTAGGTGATCATTTTATGTCCTTTCATACTGAAACAGTCTATTCTATTTGCAATCCTGTATAATGGATACTGGCACTAACTATGAAGAGAGGATTTAGGAGCAACAAAAATAAAAATCTCTAAACCATTTTTGAATTATAAATAAAGTATATTGCATTATAATAAATTGTCATTCCAAATCCCACTGACCATACAGATAAGTAAATCCATGTTTGCTCTAAAGTCTAATGTAATCCTCCAGTAAGTCACTTCAGTCAGTGAACAATGAAACATATGTGCAGAACATTCTTAAATGCACAGACAAAAAAATGAAATATATATACAGATTTCAGATTTTTAATATTTTCTTTCAGCCATAATGTGTTTTGTATTAAGCATTGTTCTCAAACTTCCCTATCACTTTACTGCATTAATAACAATGCATTAAAAAAAAAAAGAAAACAAACAAGTAATCACTTAGAGGACATTATAACAATGCAAGAGATTAGGATTTCATCACATAACTTCCACTTTAAATTATAAACAGTCATTACAGAAGGTTTTGTGCCCTGTATACACTTATAAAAGAACAACACTGGCATCTCATTTCATACAAAACTTTGAATAAATGAGTGATTTAGAAAATAGTTTAATTCATATAATAATGGATTGGGTTGGAAGGGACCTTAAAAAAAATCATATGGTTCCAACCTTCCTGCCATGGGCAGGGACACCTCCCACTAGACTGGGTTGCTCAAAGCCCCATCCAACCTGGCTTTGAACAATGCCAGGGATGGAGCATCTACAACTTCCTTGGGCAACCTGTTCCAAGGCAGCTGATAAGTGGTAAATAAGATACTTAAAATAGTAATTTTAAACACATCAGTTATGAATATAAACATTTAATGTGAATAGTCATAACAATTGACACTTTGGTTTAGCTCTCTTGAACACAGTGACACCAACAATTTCAGCTGTTTCTTACTGGTTACAATGTATGAATGTACACAAAGATACATGAATTAATACATTACACTTTTTTTTTGGTAACTGCTTTTATCTTCTGTGTTTGTATATGACAAGCATCTAGAACAAAATCAAAAGCCCATTTGGCCTTTTTGGTTTTATTCCCCATGTTAGTTTGGGTTTTTTCCTTTAAAACTGACACTAATAGTCACTTATCGATAATTCCCTCTTTCTCACTGTCACTTTGTCAAATATGATCAATAACATACAAGACAGAGAAGAGGTGTAGAAAACTTGACCTAGAATTCAGAAATCAAGCTATGCTTTTTCTAGTGGTTTAAATAACACACCCAACAATAATGAATACTCTCATTTTCAGAAGTATATATTTAATTCCCCATATAATGAATAAGAGGTGTGGGTATTCAATGCCTGAGAAAGCTACACTAAACTATTTTGTAATTGCACTTCAATAACAGCTTTGCTGTTGATACATAAAATGGAATAAAATTGTATTTTCTCATTAAACCAGCTGCATCACCTCCAGAAATTAATGACTGTTAAGAAGAAGCCTAACTTAAAAACTCCATACTGGATAGTGATGAAAGCATTAGTCCATTATGCACAAGGAACTGAGAAGGATAAAAATTATACTTTCAAAATTCTTTTCTTTGTAAGGTTTCTATATGATCAATAAATAAAATAAAAAAAGCCATGAAGATACTGTCCTCTAAGAGAAGAGCAGTGAGGAAAGAAAAGGATTCTTCTTGTCTCTGTGACAGGAGAATCCTAGGCTGATATGAACTAGGACTAGGAAATCATAGAATGTTTTACAATGGAAAGGACCTTTAAAGTTCATCTAGTCCAACACCACTGCAGTGAGCAGGGACATCTTTAACTACAGAAGTTTGCTCAAAGCCTCATCCATCCTGTCCTTGAAAGTTTCCAGGGATAGGGCATCAACCACCTCTGAGCAACCTGTTGCAGTGCTTTATCATCCTTACTGTGAAAACAACAATATCTTCCTTAGATCTTGTCTAAATGTACTAAATGGGGCCTGGAGAAAATGTCTTACAAAGAGTGCTTGAAGGACCTAGGATTGTTTAGTCTACAGAAGAGAAGGCTGAGAGGAGACCGTATTGCTCTCTACAACTACCTGAAGGGAGGTTGTAGTGAGGTGGGTGTTGGTCTCTTCTCTCAAGTAACTAGCGATAGGACGAAAGGAAATAGGTTTAAGTTAGGCCAGGACAGGTTTAGGTTCCATGCTAGGAAAAATTTCTTTAACTGAGTGGTGAGGCATTTGAACAGGCTGCCCAGGGAGGTGGGCAAAATTAAAAACAGTAATAATAATTTAATTAAGCACAATAATTTAATTTTATTATTATTAAGTAATAATAATTTAATTAAGCACCATTCTTAGAGGTGTTCAAAGAACGTGTACATATGGCACTTCAGGACATGGTTTAGTGGTCATGATATAGTTTAGTGGACAGTTGGACTTGATCTTCAAGGTCATTTCCAACCCTAATGATTCTATGATTCTATATCCTCTTTAAAAAGTTTAATGGTTTAAAACCATTACCCTTTGTCCTGTGCAACAGGCCCTGCAAAAAGTCTGTCCCCATATTTCTTATAAGCCCCTTTAATTAGTGAAATGCCAGAATAAGGTCTTCCCCCCACTCTTCCCAAAGGGCTGGGAGGAGACAGGTTGGGAAGGGAGCAAAGTTGAAAACCAGTGTCCTGCTATTAATGCA
>JANIJG010018946.1:0-12269 GCA_024611175.1 Megaceryle torquata
AATTGATGGCACTCA
Organism: Megaceryle torquata; assembly: GCA_024611175.1. Taxonomy (NCBI): domain Eukaryota; kingdom Metazoa; phylum Chordata; class Aves; order Coraciiformes; family Cerylidae; genus Megaceryle; species Megaceryle torquata. Next base: position 16 of record JANIJG010018946.1, read on the forward strand.
GGATGATCTGCTCCATAACCTTGCCAGCCACTGAGGTCAGGCTGACAGGCCTATAGTTTTCCTGATCCTCATTTCAGTCCTTCTTGTGAATGGGCATCACATTGGCCAACCTCCATTCACCTGGGACCTCCCCGGTTAGCCAGGACAAGTGATAAATGATGGATAATGGCTTAACCACCTCTTGTGCCATTTTCCTAAGCACCCTATGATGAATCCCATCTGGACCCATAGACTTGTTAGGATCACTTAAAGGATTCCCTTAAAGAGGGAATGAGTAGAGTTTTTTTGCTTCTACATGCTGCCTCTTTTCATCAAACCTGCAGGAACAGAGAGCCTCTATTTAATTCAGCTGAGGACGGGTGACAGGCTTTAGAGCTGCTAGGGGAAACAGTCATTTAACTGTTCCCATCACACACAGAGGGAAAGTATGTGATCGCACCCCCTCAAACAAACAGTTAAACAGTCAGGATATTGGTTGTTGAGAATGCCTTTTACTTGTGCCAGAATTTAAATGTTCTAAGATGTAAGAGGGTTTACCTCTGCCAGTGAGACCTATACACTATGGAAACAGCATTCATTGTTCCTGACCACTTTTTAGTGGAAATTAAGTGCATGCAGAAAACATTTCTTACGATGCTTGATAGTACACCACTCAGTTCTTGGCCTCCATTATTCATGCCTGACATTGTGGTTTTAGGCAGCAGTAAGAGCTGATGAGACAGTATAACAAAAGCTTCTCAAGAATTCATATTTTTTTTAAAAAATCACTTAGACTCTGTCTAGCTCCCCACTGTATTAGTAAATAGTTTAAAGCCAGATTTGGCAAAGCATTTAGTGATAAAGTGAAAGCAAAGAATATGTTTACTTCCTAGTATCCTCAGTGCTTTTTAAATCTAACATGTTTACCATTAAGTATAGACATGAATCCTCTATTAAAAAAAGAAAAAAAAAGTTATAGAACTTACTCTAAAGCTTTGTGGAGTCAACAGAAAGAGTTACATTGACATCCCTAGTTTCAAAACAGACCCTTAAAGAGCAACTCCTGCTACTTCAGTGTGAAAATTTGCCAGGAGACTTCAAACTGCATAACAAGCAAATTGCAGATGTCAAACAAATATTTCAGTATGAGTGATTTGACTGCATCTAATCAGGGGTATGTTTCAACAAGCATTGTGGACCAGATCAACATCTGTTTTTTATAAGACTGACTCCATGAATTTGGGAGGAGCTATTCATAACCAGGATAGCTAAAGAACTAGTCTATTTGTAATATTTCTGCTAGAATGCATTATACTCCTGAGCCCCCTTACCCAAGTAATCAAAGGAATGTGTGTAAATATGGACAGCTATCTACATCTATTCTCTCCCCAATGTAGAGCCAAGGACACTAGAAGTTCTCTGGAGAACCTGGGGTTGGGGATGAGGTTAAGACTTCACAAAGGACTTGTCTGCTTGACTTTGCTGTCCTCAGAGTACTCAAGAGGTGGAGCAAGTCCAGAGCCAAGCATTTCTGGAAATCATGTCCTCATATCCCACAAATCAATCAATAAATTACACTTTCTTATAGAGACAATCCACTAGAGTGCAGGCTTTATCTGCAGCTAGAAGAGAAGAAATAGTCAGGACCTATTCTTCCTCCTCTGTTACACGCAGAGCAGCCAATATTTACTGAATTACCCTACCTTCCACAGCAGAGAGGAGAGGATGGAGGCACATTGCACTCCTGCTTTCAGGGACCTGGCAGGTAGTGTGGCTGCACACATGGCTGCAAGCCAGAGAAACATACATGGTACCAAGCACACAGATCAGCATCCCTCTCCCACATTGTCCTTTCTGATTCAAGCACATTGTTGCACGTTGTGCAACATGCAGAAGTTTTTACAAGGAATCCATCTCTCAATCCAGCTCACTCATGGAATCATTAAGATTGGAAACAACCTTCAAGATCATCAAGTCCAACCATCTACTAAACATTATCATGGCTCCTAAACCATGTCCTGAAGTGTCACATCTACACATTTTTTGAATACCTCAAGGGATGCTGATTCCACTACCTCACCCCACTAGGCAGCCTGTTCCAATGTCTCACCACTCTCTCAGTAGAAAAAAAAATTCCTAATACGCAACCTAAACCTCCTCTGATTCAACTTAAGCCCATTTCTTCTTCTCCTATCACTAGTTACCTGGGAGAAGAAACCAACACCCATCTCACGACAACCTCCCTTCAGATAGTTGTAGAGAGCAATAACGTCTTCTTTCAGCCTGCTCTTCTCCAGACTAAACAACCCCAGGTCCCTCAGGCACTCCTCATAAGACATTTTCTCCAGACCCTCAGCTTTGTTGTCCTTCTCTGAACTTGCTCCAGCTCTTGTCTCCCTTGCCACAGCTCAGGTGGGAGATACTGCTAGATATAGGTGTTGAAAATTTGGATTACTATTAAATCTTATGAAAGTTTTTTGTCTGAAAACAATCTTTTAGCAATGCAGCTTTGCCAAAACTCCTTGTTCTATGAAAGCACTTCAAATTCAAGAAAACATTACTTTTTCTCATTCCAGAAAAAGAAAAGGTCACCTTTCATTTTTCTTAACTTAAAAAAAAAAAAAAAAAAAAAAAATTCTGTTTTTCATCTTGTTCTTGTTTTCCTTCCTCTTTTTTTAATACACTCTCCTCAGAAACTGAGGAAAGAGTATTGAAAACCAAGAAGAAGAGGAATGAGGTTCAACAGAGAAAACATCCCCCTCTCTCCTTTTACTTTCCTCTGTTTTCTTCTTTTTTCTTCAGCCTCTCACAGGAAACATGTCAAAGCTTTTTACATGTTTTTAATTTTCAGCTGGTGTCAAAGAAGTGAGCACAGGGCCCCGCATATCTCCCTGCCCAGATGTATGAGAGTGGGCAGTACAACAGCTGTGCAGCCCCCATGCCAACTCCACCCATAGGGACCTGGGTGTGACAACACCTCTGGTGCCCCATGTACCTCCCAGGCACATCAGGATGTCACTTCCCTAAACAGGTCCACAACAGCAGCTCATTTGCTGCGTTATTCTCATTCTTCCTCATTCGGGCGGAGTACTGCTCCTGAATTCCTGAAGCCCATAAGGTTTTACATAATCCCATCATGCACATATATAGTGTAGCCTGCTTCTGCTCCCACTGTATTTGAGAAAAGTATGAGTGGATTTGGATTGTATTACCATGAGCAGGACTTGGAAGTCTGGTGGGCTGTCATGCCTGGCAATTAGTAGCCCCAGAAAGGATATAATGTTCTGTAGAACAAAATACCATGTTTCACCTACAATAGTCTCCTGCCATGGTAAAGTTCAAGGTGAACAGGGAGTCTGTTTTAATAGAAGTCTCCAAGCTCATGGCAATGCAATCTCATTTTAATACAACAGTGAACTAAGTACAAACAACCGTGGGTGAAGTACTTGAAAGGGACAGTGACATGGCAAAGTTAACTATGTGCTTATGAAAACAATGGATAACAGACTAACATTATGGACAGTTTATGAACCTGCTTTGTAATTACAAAGTAATTTCATTTGATAACTATTTCTGAGACCAATAAGGAAATTCAAAAACAAAAGAAAGGAATATGATCATCTCATCCAATTGGCAAAGACACTGGTGGCATAAAATCCTATCCCCAAAAATACATGGTCTGTGAGAAGTCTATATCCACCAGTTTGCAGAGTTTTTCCTCCTTTTTTTCATGTACAGAATGTACACATGTATTAACCACCAGTCAGCTTCCTGGATTTTCTGTATTTTCTTTTTTTCTTTACCTTCCAGTATCTACAAGTGTCCTGGGACCTTTGGATCCTAAAGCCCATGCTGGTGAGGAAGGGTTTACTTTTCAAAAGGGACACATGTGGTTGCAGACACAGGGTTAATAAATTACTTGTGTCTAGATTATTTGTATCACTAATTTCTCAACTGTTTTGAGAAACAGCAACTCTTTAGTGGATGCAGATGGTACCACTTACACGTCAGTCCACTGGCCATGTGAGTTTGAAGCTCAATGGATGGTAGCACTTAGACATGTAGCAGGCCAATTTGTGGGTGTGGAGCTGGCAGCTAGATGTGAAGTGCTACCATTTGGCAGTCATCTAATGGAAACCCTGTTATTAACAGCCATGTGTGCATATCTGTCGTGTTAGGAACATTCCTGGAGCCCTTTGCTAATTTCACACCTTGATTCTTTGAAATGATCAAGGTGGCATTCATATTCTGTAATGTGTAGTCTCCATTTGGTGGTGCCACTGCTCATTTCAGTCTTGGTAGATAGATTTAAATAATTTTTTGGAAAAGTGCTATTGTTTTCAGTTTTGACAAAATTCATTGCCCTCACTAACATTCACTGACAACACCTGCTTATTTTGTTTCTCAATTTCCTCCTAGATTTCTATAAGCTTATTTTGAAGACCACAGTTTAGTATTTGATTGATAATTTTTTGTTGTTGTTCTCCTTCCATGTATTTACTGGACTCACACAATTTGCAGTAGTGGTCTATAATGAAAACAAGAGTGTTTCTCCTTGGACTGACAACAGTGTTCGGAAACATTTTTTCCAACATCCACTTTGGGCTTAACTTCTCTGCTCAAATCTTGCTTTGCAACTCCTTGATACAAGACAAGGAGAAAACCTTCTGATAATAGAAAGGAATGTCACAGGAGTGGACTTTGCCAAAATTTAATGATTTTCTGGCTGTCTCTCATACTTGAACTTCCCCATACAAACAAATGTGACTTAGAGTTGTCTTAGGTCTGTTCTAAATAATCTTGTGTCTGGTTTAGACCTCAGGTACCAATGGTATTAGGAAGATACCATACTGAAAATTGCCTTTGAACACCTCCAAGTGCATCTAATGTTCTGGCACAGCTGAGAGGGAAAAAAACCAACAAACAAACAAACAAAAACAAAAACAACAAAAAAAACCACCAAACCCAACAACAACAACAACAAACTTTTAACTCAGACCCAAAGACTTCTGAAAATGACAATAGGAATATTTTTGGGTGATGTGTCTACATAATTTCCCATGGTTATAAGTTATTGACTTTTATGTCTTTATTCTACATTTAGTCATGGGGAAAATATTTTAAAAGAATGAGCTATAAAGAGTACATGTTAATTTTTTTTTTTTAACAGAAATTATTTATGTCAATCTGTTGATGTCAGTCTGGTTAGCAACCATCTAAATCAGATATATCTACTGTAACCTGTAATCAGAACTCCATATAATGTACAGTAGCTGCTTCTTAAATTTGGACTTGAAGTGCCTTTTTCTGTGTATCTGCTGTGCACTTTTTTACTGGGGGTTCAGAAAAGCTAGCAGTTTCATATTTTCTGTGAACTTAAAGTGGATGGATGGCTTTCCAAACCACCCTCGCAAAGTGCAGAAGACCAAGCAGAGGAAGCACCATTGTTGACGAATGCATCGAGGGACTTGCTTGCATGTAATGGTGGCAACGTGAGTCTGGATGGCAGCAAAAAGGCTGCCTGTCTCTCCTTGCCCCTTCTCACTGCCTGTTTCACCACAAGTGCTGAGGGGTCTGGTGGTGGTATGAGCCAGCCAAGTCCAGCAGCTGTGGCCAGAGCCCTCCTGCTTGCCAAACCTGCTGCAAACACTGCACACATGCCCCTGCTGGGCTGACAGGCTACAAAGAGCTGTGGCGCCAGTGGAGACAGACCTTGGGAGAAAAGGACCAAATTGCAGGTTGTGGGGAGGGTGATGGAGACAGTTGGGGAACAGAGGGAGAAGGCAGAGCAGGAAAGCAGCTGGATGCCTGGGTTTTTTTTACTTTTTCAAATGGAAGACGTTTGTTCCATGCTCCCTCCTGCAACATGAGAACAGCTGCAGAGGTGCTGAAAGGGAAGAAGTAGGCATAAATGGAAAGGCAAAAGGGGCTTTTGAAAAAGAAAATGCAGACCAAGGAAGGAAAACTTGGAACTGATTCAAAGTAAACCTCCCCCTAACTACAAGGAGTGGGCCTGTGAGTCTAAACATGATCTGTAATTTGCTGTAGCTTGTATCCTCTAATTTATCCACTAGGTGTGTACAGAAGTACAGAACTAAAAGCAATTCAGAGGACGTCAGGCAGTGAAGCTGAGTATGTGTTGCTTGGGACTCTTTGTCTGGTTGAAGTACACTTAACTATCTGTTTGGGAATACAGGTTTGTCAAACAGCATAGCCAGAAAAAGGAATAAAAATATTATTTTTTTCTTAAGAGTTCCTCAGTCATTAGTGAGTTGTGCTGGAAGCCTTAAGGTATTGCTAATTCAGAAGCTTGTTAAGGAGCTACATACCACAATGCAACAATGGAACTGCTTGAAAAGCCAGTAAAAGTCACTTTTCAATTTAGGAACAGTCACAGGTGTATTGAAATATACCTGAAATATATAGCAAAATCTATGTTTATTGCATGATTTGCATTCATTTGCCTGGCTTTCTTTTTATTTGGCTCCTAAGTGGTAATTCATGGGCATCCTCACTGATCCTAGTATTTACGGTGGGGACAGCATCTGGAGACCATCCTAATTCTCCTGCCATCATGAAAAAAAACCATTGCAGAAGTGTATGTTGGGGTGAGAGCCAAGGGGTCTCCTGGCCTGATACTAATTCATCAGGGCTTGGCAGCATTTTCAATCAGCAGAGGTGTCAGTCTCCTTCTGCTGTCAGTGATTATTTGTATATAGCCCTCACCCTGGAGTGTCCTTCATGGGCTAGATCCATGCCACTCACAGTGCTCAGTGAAGCACATGGTAAAAATCAAGGTCAAGAAATAAAAATGAAAGTAAGAGCTAAGAAACCACAAATCGGCACAAACAGGGAACGGCCCTGAAACAGCAAGACCACATCAGTCAGGATAATAAGCCACGCTTTTGGCACCAGTGACCTAACTCCTTCCCAGTCTCCCAGTTCTCCCCTCTCAGTGCCATTTCCTCAAGAGGTCAAACTTCCTTACCTAGACACGTCTTTCTCATGACATTTCACCCACAAGTGTTTCTGGTGTTTTCCACATGGAAATGAATATACTGAGCCTTTAAAATAAAGTCACCCCCACTAGTCATCAGAGTTGTGAATTATCAAGGACTGTCAATGTGCTAAATGCAGTTCATTAGAGCTCATAATTGGTTAAAGAGATTGCACCTGAGTCAGATGCAAGTGTTGAATTGGCTTATTATTTAGGGGCACAGTTTGTGCAGGAGTGCTGCAGGGGCTTTTCACATCTACACAGAGAAGTGTAGTTTAGTTTACATTAGTTTATAATAGATGTGGGGTTTTGTTGTGCTTGGTGCTTTTCTGTCTCTTACTTTGTAATTCTGCCAGTGGTTGTGAGGGGACAATGTTAAATGCTGCATCTTGTGAGAGGTTTCACAGAATCACAGATGTTAGGGTTGGAAGGGTCCTTGAGAGATCATCTAGTCCAACCCCCCCTGCCAGAGCAGGATCACCTACAGTACATCATACAGGAATGCATCCAGGCAGGTTTTTAAAGTCTCCTGAGAAGGAGACTCCACAAACCCTCTGGGCAACCTGTCTCAGTGCTCCATCACCCTCACAGTGAAAAAGTTTTTCCTAATGTTTTTGTGGAACTTCCTATGTTCCAGTTTACATCCATTGCCCCTTGTCCTGTCACTGGACTTCACTGAAAAAAGCCTGGCTCTGTCCTCCTGACACTCATCATATATATATTTATAAACATTAATGAGGTGACCCCTCAGTTTCTTCTCCAAGCTAAAGAGACCCAGCTTCCACAGCCTTTCCTCATAAAGGAGATGTTCTACTGCCTTGTTCATCTTTATGGCTCTTCACTGGACTCTTTCAAGCAGTTTCATGTCCTTCTTGAACTGGGGGGGCTCAGAACTGGACACAATACTCCAGATGTGGCCTCTTCGAGGCAGAGTAGAGGGGTAGGAGGACCTCTGTCAACCTACTAACCACACCCCTTCTAATACACCTCAGGATGCCATTTGCCTTCTTGGCCACAAGGGCACATTGCTGGCCCATGGTCATTCTGCTGTCCACCAGAACTCCCAGGTCCCTTTCCCTTACACAGCTCTCCAACATATCAGTCCCCAACCTGTACTGGCACTTGGGGTTATTCTTTCCCAGGTGCAACACTGTACCCTTGCCATTGTTGAATTTCATAAGATTTCTCCCTGCCCAGTCCTACAGCCTGTCCAAGTCTCTCTGAAAGAACACCAGAAGGCCCAGCCTTCTGGTGTGTCAACCACTCCTCCCAGTTTTGTGTCATCAGCAATGGTTTCGAAGAATTTAAATGCAAAGTTTGTGAAAGGTTTATCTGTTCATTATATCAGATTAGATAGAAATGTATATTTAATAGATAATTGTTCATATAGTTAATATATCAGTCTGAAGTTAATTTTTACTCTATGGTTATAGACAATAGTCTATACTTAGTATAGTTATTAGTCTATAGTTAATAACTTCCATGGTTACAGTATCTTGTGTTAATGCCACAAGAACATCTGCAAATAATAAAGCAATTTATATAATACTTGTAAAAACTTTAATTTCCTTAATGTCTGGATCAAACATAGTTGCAAGTCACGTACTGTTCTGGAATGGGGATATCCATTGTACACTCAAACACACAAGCTTGTGAAAAGGATAGGTGAATAAAAACTGATGTTGTCTGAGGAACACATTTCTGGCTGTTGTGTCTGCTTGTCAAAACTCCCAACATGCTGAAAGGCAATTAGCTGCCATCGGGGATGTCCTGAAAATCTGTGGCAACCTGTTCACCATCAAAGCCACTAATTCATATTTAAGAGCACAGGGTCACTGCTGTGGTCACCTCCCTGGGCTTTTGATCAGGTTTTTTGGTGGAATGGAGATTTCTGCAACGTGATGGGTGATCCTGGGCTTCCACAGAAGGAATAAACCTGGCAAGGAATAAACATGGCAAACGTTATGGTCAGGGGCTTAGGGTCTGAGCGTGGTCATTAAAATGTAAAATTTTAAGTACTTCCATTCCTGCAGCAGAAACTAATAGCAAAAATGTGACATTGTTAGCTTTGTTTCTGCCTCTGTGGATGTGGAGACACAAAAGGGAGAAAAAAGATTTATGCCCTGCTGAAGGCATAATCAGTACTAGTCCATCAAAGCAAACAGAAGCAAGCAGCAGAATTACTGCTATGGTTTTCATCTCTGCAGTTGTAAACAAGCCATCAGAGGGGCTGTTTGCTGAATATCTCCTAATGACAAGATGATATTGTCATGATAACAAGCACATATGCCAGCCTAAACCTGCACGCCTGATGGGGAAAAAGGAGCTGTGTCTCCCATACGATACATGGAATACAGTCTGGAAAAAACAAAGGTTCTCCCTCACCGGTTAACTGCACATCAGATGATTTGGGTAAATACAGCCTCCCCGACAATGCTTTCTTGTTAACCTGTTGTTCTGAGACAGGATTTGCTAGAGCGCCCCATATTCCCACACTTTGTTTTCCTTCACTGAGATTAGGGGACTTTGTGCTCTGCTATGAAACTAAGCTCCCTAAAGGATCGTTAAGTTTTAAAACTTTAGATCACATCCTCATTAGAGGGAATGTTCAGATTTCCCTCCATTCTAGCTGAATTTCCCCTCTAACCTGTAGGCTTACAAAAGCAGAATGTAAGCTAAGGTGTCTAGCCTATCTTCCAGTGTGTTTGGTGTTCAACTCCACCTCCTCTGTATCTGATATTTGGAGGTGTGTGCTTATGTACTTGCTTCCCTAAAACTTGTCTCACACAGACAGCCCATTTTCCTTCTTAGGTTTCACATTCCATAGGAAGTGGGATCCTGGCCAGTTCGCAGTAGGTCAGTGTGCTGAATAGCTGCTTCTTGCAGTTGTTCAAGGTAATCATGCTTCTGCTCTGTGCACAATCTTCAATGAAACACCTGCAGCCTGAGCAAGAACATCATGATGCTCAGTTCAGCTACCACTGTACTCTGGCTGTTAAAGGTCATTTAGAGCAACAGTGGCTGCACCTAAGTCTTGGATGAGGGCGAGTATTTGGTCTGGCAGAGGAGGAGCTATCAACCTCAGCACTGCTGTCATCCCCAGGAATACCATCTGACTAGAGATTGGTGAGGGGATAATTTCAGCCAGTGTTAACAAAGTTAATGTGCGTATACTCATGAGGAGTATTCACAGTGGTGGTTAAGCTGGGACTGGAGATAGGATCTACCTTTTTTGCTGAGAAAAGCAAGGTTCAACTTCCAAGATACATCAGTCTTCTCAAAGCCAAGTTTTGGTTCCTCAGCTTTCTTCTGGGACTGCTGATGCAAATGCTGAAAGCTGAATCACACTGAGACCCTCTTATTAATATCACATCCACCCACTCAGAGCTGCAAAGGCCAGTTCTCTATGCATCCTGGTCCAGCAGCCGCTCTTCTCAATGAGCCCACAAGGAATTTCCCACTGTTGGCACCTTCCCCATGCTCCCTGGGGTTGAAAGGGGACTTGATTTACATTGAGTTTCAAGCTAAGCACATTGACATCAAAGCAACGGAAATCAGGCCCCAGTAAGTGGTTTATAAATGCAGCCTAAGTGTTTTGAATCAAAATAGTTCTTTCAGTAGAGTTGGAGGGGTATGTCTCTTGTCCTTATCATTGTTAGTTTCTGTCTCAAAAACACTGAAAAGTCACTGACACTGAATCCACTCTGGGGATCATTTGAAAAAAAGTTTCCATTCCTGCATGAAACCCTTACCCACAGGTTTTTTCCCTTTCTTTTCTTGCATGATGTTACTTGAAGAGGAGAGTAATCCAAATGAGAAAGGTATGTATGGATTATCTCAAAGAAACATCCCATGGGTTGTGTTGTACAGCATTATGGAAAAGAACCTCAGTTCATGCATGCTTTTGTCATCCCAGATGGTGAAGACAAGGTTTGCTCTGCAGTGTCTTTACAAAAAGCCTTAGGACTGTTTCGGCCCACTGAACAAAGAGTTTATGCAGAGGCATCCAGTGAGAACCAGATGTCTGACTCATAAAGTACTTAACTGAAATGACAAAGATATATGAGTTTGGTGGATGTTTCTTTTAGCAAATGTGCTCATATCTCCAAGCTGGCGATGACTACATTTCCTTTCAAATCTGGAAGAACAGCCAGATTTTGTAGTACTGGTGTATCTATTGGCTGCTTGGATAGCATAAAACAAAAACAATATTACAAAGAAGGAGGAAGGAAAATCCAATGGCTTTTGAAATAAGCCTTTTGTGTTACTTGTGCCTCTGAAACTTCTTGGAGTGCATGTGTATAAGCACAACACAGAAAAAGAAAAATAAGTTTTGAATAAATATTTTGTATTACAATTCACCCAAACAGCAGAATTATTTAAAACCCAGTCTTTTCCCAGGTTCGACATTTAAAAATAGATCTTGGATATCTGATCGGCTGAATTAAAACCAGCACTGCTGTAACACAGGAGCTGATGCACTGAGAGGTATAAGGGAAGCGCTGAGCCTCAGAGGAATCTTATCTTCTCTCTTTATCTGCCTGAAATGCCTGTGTAGGTGCAGTGATGCCATCCTGTTGATGTGATCAGGAATGGAAGTAAAATATTTTCCAAAGGAAAAGTTGAGAATTATATAAACTGAGGTAGAGAATAAAGTTCAAAACCATGGAGGTGCTTCTGCCTCTGTCTCTCATTGAAACCCTTAGGAGTTGGACATCAAAGTTTACTTGATGGATATGATCCTAAATGCAGAAGGTCATGCTTGCAGCAGATTTATTGACAAACTAGAAGGAAGATGTCTGCAGAACATGTGCTCAGGCTGCACAGAAACATGAATCTCCATTTCACAGAAGGTGTGGGACAGCAGTGGTCTTCATTTTACAGTGTTATCTAGAATGGAGACAGATTTTCCCACATGTTATACCAAGAAGAAAAGACTTTTCTACTGAAGGACATTATTTTCATCTCAAGTGGAAAGACTAGATCTGCTCTTCTGTACCTTAATAAATGAGCTGGAGAAAGTTTTGTTTCACTCTACAAAACAAGCCTATGTAGACACAACAGAAAATCTTTAGTTCTGATCCAGAATTAAATTTCCTATGTATCTTTTCTGAAAACATGATATATTTGGTCAATTCTCCTTTTCACTTTCAGTTCATCTTTTCAAAATGGAAAATTCAAAGAGGTCTTTTTACTTGAACTAGAATCACAAGAGAGCCTTCAAGCAAAAACAAATGAAAAAAAATTGATAATCATCCTTCGAGCAATGTTAAAAAAA
>JANIJG010018947.1:0-14713 GCA_024611175.1 Megaceryle torquata
TGTCCCTGCTTATTGCAGGGGGGTTGGACTAGATGACCTTTAGAGGTCCCTTCCAACCCAATACATTCTGTGATTCTGTGAACCTTGTGTGAGCATGCCATGCTTTACACAGAATCATTTGTCATGCTGTGGTACTGAGAATAATGGAATTCTTTGCAGGTTCTATGTAAGATAATCAAATGTTGTAAGTACAGGTTATGTGCTCATTGATGGATTTGAGGATTTGTTCTTTCTTCTTTTTCTTTTTTGTTAGGTTTAGTTTTGGGGTTTTTTTTGGTTGTTGGTTAGATGTGGATTTTTTTGTTCTTTTTCTTCTTGGGCCTGCTGAAGCTTTTTTAACCTACTTATATGTATTGGGGTTCCCCTTGCAGGCTATGGGAGTTACTGGTGAGACAGCTTGTCAGGTTACTACCCCCAGCTGTCCACCTTGCTCTTTTCCTGAGGGTCAGCACCTCTGGGGCAGTATCAAGCAAGCACCAGCTCATCAGTATATTAAGCCCGGTATATTAATTTAAGCTGCCACCGGTTCTGGTTTGGGCTGTGCCAGACTTGCCACCGACAATACCTGCTCGCTTCTCTTGCCCTTGCTGTGGAGGTGGCAGCCTCCTTGTGTTTTGTGTCCAGAGCTTGTAACCTCATAAAACCATCCCAGCGTGAGTTTCTGGGGTGAGCGGTGAGGCTCAGAGATGACAGAATAGCTGTTAGCTGACTATTCGTGTAGTTCTAAAGAATTATGAGAGAGGTTGAAAGGGCACATTTCAGCAGTTTAAACTTGGAAGGGCAGTATAACTAACACAAAGAACAGAACGGTTAAATGTAATTTGCAAAGTAAATATCTGAAATTATTTCTGTAGAAAGAAGACTTTAAAGAATCAGTCACCTCTGACACATCTGTGTTTTAGAGGTGTGCAAAGGGGCGGTGTCTTTACTACTTCGTTTATTTGGCCAGCTATTAAATGGTCTCTTTGGAAGAGTGGTGGAGATGGCTCCTTGAGAATATCCGTGTGTTAGTTACAGGGATTTGTGAGAACAGCTAGACTGCAGATTCTCCTATCAGCAGAGGACGGTGCTTCTCTGGGCATGGCAAGCAGCTGAGGAAAAGGTGGATTAAGGTTTCCCTTGCCAAGCAGTGTTTTGTATTAGCAGATGGTGATGATGATGTTGAACTTGCCGGGCTCGTCTCTGCTGTTCGTATGTATTGAGCAGATACTGTTAAAGAAAGTTCTCCTCTTGCCCATTGCAACGAGGAGTGCTGAATTTGCTTATTTAAAAATGCTGTGGCTTATTTATGAAATACCATCTGCAAGCGTGTTTTAATCTTGTTCACAAAGCAACGTATTAATCGAACAGGACACTGCTTATCTTACAGGCAGCGGAACGAAAACGTCTGTCCTTGTAACTGACAGCCTTACGTGTTTTGCTTCTTGTGAAGTGTTGGCCTTTTTGAATAGTAGACCACATGTCACTAGCTTTACAAGGGACACCGTAGTGTCACGGGCAGATACCAGTGGGAAAGGATTTGCAGTGATGTAAGAAGCAGCAGCAATTGCCATGTTTAATGCCTAACTGCTACCAGTTTGGAGGGGGTTGCTTTGTGGCTTTGGTTGAGGGTTGTGGTGATAACTAATGCTTTCTGTCTGTTCCCTAGAATTTGAAACTCCATCTTCCAGAGGCAAATTGGGGGGAAAAAAAAAAAAAAAAAAGAAAAGAAAAAAGAGGTTTATGGCCTCCCTTCTGCTACTCTTCTCCAGAACACACTTACCTGCCCCGTTTGGGGAGGGGATCCCTTAATAACTAAACCCATCCCTGCAGTGGGAGTGCGAGGAGCGAAGGCTCCACGAATACCATTATCGAGTTGACTCTTTTGACCTTGGTAATTACTAATCTATGCAATAGGGTATTTTTGAGCCTTGTCAGCCTTGCTTGTTTAGCATTTTATTTCGTTTATTGGTTTTTACAAGTCTTGAATAGGAAAAGAGGATTTAAAGAGAAAATCTGTAAAAAAAAAAGAAACCCAACCCCATGTTTATTCTTCAAGGGTAGAGGTCTTCTGGAGGGGAGCTGGCTTGCAGAGGGGGAAGACAGTATTCTTATGCTAATCCAGGCTCTGGATAAGAAGCAAAGCAGCCGTGCAAACAATGGAAGTGGAGCCAGAAAGTCTGCTCGGCAGTCTAGCACGCCTTGAAAAGCATGTCAGGCAGGGCGCCTAGGGCTGCTCTGCGGAGGGAGGGGCCCGAGCAGAGGGGAGAGCTCCGGTTTACTTTGTGGAGCTGTCAGCTAGCCAGGTTCGGAGAGAACTTACTACCTAGAAGACAAGAATTAAGGGCGAGAGAAGTTACAGTCTATTTTTCATGTTAAAACAAAAAAAAAAAGGAAAATCAACCCTTTGATTGTCTCAACTCTGTTGCTGCAATTTTATTCTTTTTTTGGGGGGTATCAAAATTGAAATTCGAGCAATTAGTTGTTTTGGGGGCTTTTTTTTTTGTTTTTTTTAAATAGTAACCTCTTTTTTTCCTAAACTGTTCTGCATGAGAGATGTAGATTTTAGCAACGTGCCTCTGCTGAGAAATTAGCTCACGCTACCCTCGTGCGGGCAAAGCGTTGGGGTCGGAAAGCGTGCTGGAAGCTGGAGCTGCACGCTGGCCTAAGGATGGCCTTGAGGGGGCTTTGCTTCTCTATTCCTTCCTACTTTTCTTGTAGGAGAAGCCCATGCCAGTGACATCAGGGCCAAAGCATGGGTTTGTACGGCATGCTTTGTTATTGATTAAATTCAGTAACCAGAAAAGACAGGCTGTTCTGCTTAGGCACCATGAAATGAAAAATATGCTCTGTAACTACCAAACAAAAACCCCGTTTCTGGAGAACTTGTAATGAGTTCCAGAATTTGCATAACGACCTGTGTTTTGGAGACAGAAAGTAGTTGTGAATTTCTTTTTCTAGATTGGACAAAAGTTGCAGGTGTAACAGAAGCGAGCTAAGACCATGGGAGCCAAGTACAATAAAAGCTTTCCCTGTCGTTATTTTTTGTTTGGGGATTTTTTTTGTTGACATAGATTAATGAACAATTGTCCTTAAATCGTGAAAAAAAAAATACTGTAAGGTTGTGAAAACATTCATTGATCTTCTTTACAGGCTGAAAATGGGTGTTGCACTTCAGAAACTCTTCCAGTGAAAGCATTTGTACTTTTTAAAGGCACTGGGCCTTATTTTTAAGGTCTGTCGTTTGCTTTTAAAAAAAATGAGCAAATATATATTCAGGATTGAGGCCCAGCTGTCTCCCTTCCTCAGCCTAGGTATGTTTTTTTCCTATAAAACAGCTGTAATTCAGAGCCAAAATGTGTGATACTGTATATGTGATAGATACACACCATCCTCAAGACCCGCGACCATATTATTTCTCAATAGTGACATGTGAAATTTGTAACCATTTACATCCCTTTGTTTTTTTCTTGGTGTTTTTGATTAGTGAAGCAGAAGGGTTTCTTTAGCTTTTTGTGAAGCAAATTTGAAGGTTTAAGTTTGGATTTGTTAGATTTGGAGATGGGATGTGTTACACAAAGACTTTTCTAGTTGTTCATATTGATTGGTACAGCAGTAAGGAACTAACAAAAATGAAAAATGGCTGATAAAAATATTTATGAATGATAGCTTCTGGGTAGAGTAGCAGAAGATGATGTCATTTATGGTAGAAGGAGCATGGCTGGCATTTGCCAATCATCTTAAGGGGCAGAAGCTCTGGGCCTGCTAATTGACGAAGTAGCAGAGGGGAGATGGGTCAAGATGAATAAAAATGATGTAGTGGAATCCTGTTAGAATACGCTCAAACATGAGAATGTGTCGTGTTGGTAAAACACTAGGATTTGTCTGAATACCTGATGGCACTGGGAAAATAATTTTCCTTAATTTCATTACTGTTAATTTAATGACAGAAACTTTGTAGCAGTTAGTTAATTGGATCCCAGAGTAACAGTAAGATGGGCATGCAAGAGTCCAGTGAGTGGCGTCCCCAATTACCTAATTGTGCTGGTAAAATGCAGCTAGGCTTTAATTTCTTCATGTATAACAACTTTGTTTATGAAACAGACATATATATCATAATTCAGTAGCTTGCCTGTAGAATTCTGCAGCAATAGACACACATTTGATATTTGCAAGCAACGTGAAATCTTCCTTTTCCTAAGGTTTCTGTGAGAGTATCTAAAAAGTATTTTGGTGACTTTTCCAGCTGCTCAAAAATCAGGAAGTTCTTTTCTAAGACTGTGAACTTTCACTGGAGAAAGCAGTTGTTGGGGACAATGTTTTTTGAAGAAACAGACCCCCTCCCCTTGCAGTGCTTGTGCTGAAAACACGTTTATAAATGTCCTATGGATAGAACTCAGATACATTTTTCATTTCAATCTTTGAAGAAGTGTATAATACACACAATCATACCTTACTTAACATTTCAGATTTTGGAGCAGAGGTTTGTAGATGAGAGAGAACATTGAAATCATTTACACCATCATCTGGCTTTTAAATTTGTGCAATCAGTAATAGTTTTAAATAATTCTAATACAATGTACAGTAATAATTCTGATACGATCTACAGTTTCATGGAATTACCTGTGAGCTTGCACAGATTAGTGCCTAAATAAACAGGGCTTTATTTGAAGTAGTTTTTGTTGATGACCATGCAACCAACTAGCTTGCAATAGCCAGCAGTCTTCTCCAACTGTATGATTTCTTCCTAGAATTTGGTGGCAGATTTACCTGCATTTTTAACTTGCCATGGTTGACAGCACTTTGCGTAGCTGGTTGGGCTATTTCAGTGTGACACTTTTCTGCAATTTGCGTAGGCATGCCTTGCAAGAAGATAACAGAAACATGTCTTAAAAGTTGGCTTGTACATATATTTCATAGAATCACACAGTATAGAATCTGAAAGTTTTACTTTAACCAATTCCATAACAGGAAGGTTTAAATTTGACCGCTTGATTTTGAAGAAGCCCTTTTCCTATTGTGAATAACAAAATGGAGTTGTGAGGGCTCTCCTGGATCAGTCTGCTCCCATCCTCTCTCCTGCAGTTACACGAGATGGTGGCCTTTGGCAACTAAAGGCTCTGAAGTATTTGGACTCTTTTTTAGTTTGCAGGTCAGCCCTCAAACCTTCTGGTGGTTAGGAATTGTCTTCTAATTCCTGATCTAAATGAATTCTGATGGTTAATCCATACCTAGTTGTTGCTGAACCAGTAATTTTCTTCAAGTTGAATAGCTGTCTTTCCTTGTGTTTATTCCTACGTTACGCTTTCAGGGAGTAATCATTTTCCTGCCAACTTCCCCTGTATTAGTATGATTCTTTTCTTCTCGTCTCCATTCACAGGGCTTTCCTCTTCTCCAGCTAGGACTATGTTCCAGAACTTTCTGTGCTTAGTTCATTAATTTAAAATGGTTAAGTATTGTTGAATCAAGCCGATTCGAGAATCGTGTGTTTCAAATGACATTCAAGGACCTTGAGTAATCTCTGTTCTTGTTGTCTGCCCTGTAGTGAATTCTTTACTGTACTTACAAACCCTCTTTTCTTCAGCCAAATTAATCATTTTCTTTGTGGCACCATTATCAGGGCTTTTATTTAAGCTCTAATAGAAAAGGTGTTTAGTTGGCTTAGACTGATAGTCCAGCTTATCCCTGGCATTCTGTTACACCTCAGAGCTGCATTTAAAGCTGTACATATGATTGAGGTAGCTTGCTGACCGTTACCTAAGACACTTCTTGCCCCCATTACACATAGCAAGAAACGTTTAATATTTTTCAGTTTGCTTTGGCAAACACATTTACTTGGGACTGTATGGACTGCTGGAAATGTTTTGAAACAATCTTGTCTGTTGCAGTGGATTTAATGTTCTAGTGTCTGACTTTTTTTTTAATTTGTTTCCCCTTTGCAATACTGGCTTGGTTACATTCAGCACTATCGTTCTTTATTGAAATTTGGGACAGTGCAGCTTATTTAGCTTGGAGTCATGCTGGTAAAAATATTGCAGAGCCACATCTAAAGAAGTTATTGCTGAACTCTGCTTTCAGATCATTTTGGACTGTATGACAAATCTTGCACACTTTAGCTTCACACATTCAGAGCGTAGTGCTAGAATGATGTGATAGTGCCATGGATTCACAGCTGACCTCCAGATCAGAAAAACCCCCACGGTTTCAAGAACAAAAGCATTTTCTCCAATAAGCTCTTTTTAGGAAGGATAACAAATGATACTGTAGACAAATTGGGTATTATGATTTATGAATAAATTACTTCATAATGGATTATGGTTGAACACTTCTTCATGGCTACAATAGAATTAAGAGAGAGAGAGATTGAGGACTTTGAAATCAGCTGATTGGCTTATGGCTTTGAATTTCTTCAGCGTGACTCTCTTGGCAGAATAGCATTCCAGGTGTTAATTGGTGCTTTAGCACATTGGAAGTAGTCATTTAGTTCTGTCATTCTACACTGTTAATAGCAGGCAGGCTTTGGAGAAGTTCCAGCTGTTGCTCACTGCAGATAGTGTGCTATCCCTAGCTGTCGCTGCAGAGCTGCCAGTCTTCCTCTTTAAGGAGAACCCAGAAATGGCTCAGAAAAGGTGGCGCTGCGGCCTCTTCAGTTTTGCCCAGTTTTGTTGGTGTGGTTTGTTTTGGTTTTAGTGGAAGATACTCATTCTCACTTGAAGTCATAACGATGTCATTTTGGGGGTACAGCATTTGTTAGAAGCACTAGAACAATTAGCCTGGTTTTCAGGACTATTTTAAGCTGTTAAACTACATAGCTATAGTGGAGTGCCAGGTGATTTTAAGAATGAAATGTTTCCTTTTCTGTGAAAGAGCAACACAGGCTATTAAAGAACTAATTGTCTTTATTTAGTTCATACACTTACATGAGAGAAAGGAAGAACAGTTCAAAACAGAGATTAAAAAAGGGCTGAAATCTCTTCTGACAGCTGTGGCAGGAAAGCTTTGCAGAATTTTACGTGATGACTGAAAAAAAAACCCTGACAACTTGTCAGTCATGTTTTTTGACACCGTTCTTTTGATTCTCTAGTGTGACTGGTAGAACAGGGCATATGCCCACGTTGCAGCTCACATCATTCATATTGGGACATTTTATTGTAAATTGCCAATTTTTCATCAGTGCCTTCAGCTCACCTGCCCGACGTGAAACGTCACCGTTAGTGCTGTGGGTGCAGCAAGGCTCTGCAGGGCCAGCTGCAGGGCTTTCCTGGCTACAGGTGGACTTGCCACTGACAGCAGCCACAGAAAGATAACGCAAGTCGTCGTACTAAGGCATCTTAGGTGAATTGCAGGGGAAGAGAAGGGAATTGCAGCCCTGCTGAGTTTTACTTTCTGTTTTTGAGGTATTTGTGTAAATGCTGATAAGCATTCTCAAATAAGAATGATTCTAAAGTGGGGAATTAGAACTTGTTCTCAGTGTAATTTTACTGCTTAATTTTTTATATAAAAGTTTAAACATATTTCCATATATATATATATGAAATATGAGATATTAATGAAAGATGGAGGTACCAAATACCAGTTGTAAGTGGAGAGCTTTATATTCTTGAATAGGCTTGGGCAGCATTTTTGAGAACTACCTTAGATTGCTTCACTGAATGAAAATCACCATGAAATTGGAAGTGAGTTGCATTGAAAAGTTCTTTTTTTTCCCCCCCACATTTCTTCTTGGTTTCTGGATAACATACTGTGTAGGACAGAGGCAGATAGATGTTGCACCTTAATTTCCTGTGCCAGTGTGCAGTTACCTTATGGAACAGAAGAGTGAGATCACCAATTATTCTAAAAATTGAAAATGTTCCTCCTCTGGAAATGTGGAAGAGTGAGAATATGTAGTCCTTACTGAAACTTGCATGGAGAAGACAGACAGAAATTAGTCTTAAATATACTTTAAGCAGACTATTAGTGGTGTTTTGTTTTTTTTTTTCCCTGATGGACTGCAAAAACAGTAGTGTAAACAAAGCCTTTGTTGTTTTACTACATCCAAGCTGCTGGCACTTTTCACGTTGCACGTGTTTTACTGATGATGAAAGTTCACTGCAGTGGAAGCGTGG
Source organism: Megaceryle torquata (assembly GCA_024611175.1). NCBI lineage: Eukaryota > Metazoa > Chordata > Aves > Coraciiformes > Cerylidae > Megaceryle > Megaceryle torquata. The sequence continues at coordinate 8,088 of JANIJG010018947.1, forward strand.
AATAAAGCGGTAATACTTGCACACTTACAAGGCTGGACTGATAAGTAGAAGCTGTCAGAATTGGTCCTGTTTCTTGTGACTAGGAAGCACTAAAGAGAGTATTTTTCTCACCATACTGCTTTTACCCTCTTTTGAAGTTACCCAGTGCTTTGGAGATCCTCAAAGTGTGTCATTTGGAGTCCGCCCCTCCATAAGCTGGGGTAATCCTGGCAAAGGCCGGGGCTGCAGCAGGTTCAGGGAGCATCGCCCACGGCCGGGAGGAGCCCGGCCCGGTGCTTGGCCCTGGCTTCCCCCGGTGCAGAGTCGCTTTGTCACTTGTTAGGGACAAGTTGGGGACGTGTGAAAAGTAGGCCAGGGGTCGGGTGGCCTGCCCTGGCCCCACCAGAATTGAAAGTGACGGACACCTCCTGGCTCAGCCGCTAATTTGCCTCCATGTTAAATGCCTCCAAAGCACTAATTAAAATGAAAACTACTTGGGTCTCACCGACAGACAGATTGAGTTATTGATGGTGGAAGCAGCTACCAACAATAATTGCAGCCCATCCCTGAGTGAACGCCAGTTTTGGCATTCATGAGCAGCGCCAGGCTGACAGGGGTCAGGGGGTCAAGCCCACCGAAACAAGAGGCCGAGGAAAGGCAAAATCGCTCCTCTGTTCGCCTTTGTGCGACGTTGCTTTTGTTGCAATTAACTATTTAGGTGTTCGAGCTGCTCTTTGCTTCTTTGAGGTGCAATTATGCTTCCCTTGTGAATTGCTATAGAAAATTCGTTACGCAGAACGCGAGCGCGACCACTGCGGTCTGGAAAAGTAACTTCTTACTCCTTTAACTTCTTACTCCTTTTGGCTGTCTTAGCCAAATGTTCCTCCACTGGATGAAAGGGATTCTATTTTATTTTTGGAGCAAATGGTGTGTGTACGTAGTAGCACAAATTTTTTGGAAGGGATTAATTCACTCCAAATTTGGAAATCCAGAAGGATATCCGGATTTGGCACTGGATTTAAGATAGGTTAAATGTTGATTGGTGTGCTGAACTGAGATAACTTTCTTTTCTCCAGTAAGCACTGCAGAACGTAGTAGTCTCCAGGAAGAGGAACTGGAATATAGTTGATGCTCCGTGAGAAATCAATTTGTTCACTCAAATCTTAAATGAGGTTGTGCTTTTTTTTTAAAAAAAAAAGATGTAGTTGTCATCCAGAAGACAAAAGTAACATTTGAAGTAAATCACATAACTATTTTAATACAAATTTAGCTTCCAGCAGAGAGGCTGGGGTTTGATTGCAGTAAAGCTTCTTTGCAAGCATTTTTTGAGCTGGTGGCTCAACACACGGTGTGTTGCTTTTTTTTCCTCCTTCAATATTATGGGAAATTCACCATTGAGTTTCATTTTTTAAGAAAAATAAGTATATATTTTAATTTCTGTAAATAGTTTTCAAACTCATTTATATGTTAATCTGTTTACTATTACCTGTGTTAGCTGTATGTGAGTCTAAAATGTATAGCTGTGACTAGTGAGTTAACATAGCTAATATTTTGGTAGAAATGTAAAAACATTCCTGTGGGTTGTCACTAAAAATATGTATTTGAGAAGAATCCTGCTGTTCAGTTTGGATTACAAATATGTTGATGTTTTCAGTTATTAGTCTTAAACATTTGCATTTTTAAATTTTTTTTTTTATTTTAGCTACATGGTTATGATCAGTGCCATGAAAAATCTTGAGGGTGTTTTCTTGTTTTGGAAATGCAAGGAGTTTCTTAATATTTTGTTTTACTCTTTCAGGAAACGAACTTGGAAAAGTTATAAAAACATCTTTGCCATCAAGCACCAAATCTTGTATTAGGCTTCACCAAACAGACTAAGCTTAACATTTGTCAAGCAGAAGGGTCGGTTGCCTTGCACAGGAAGGATTAAAAGTGAGCAATGACTCGACTGAGAGTTTATGAGCGACTGCTTGGAGCCTATCTGCTTATCATTCTCCATGTTCAAGGTAAATAACGTACGACTTGACGTAAGTTTTTATTTTTAACCTGTAGAGGACATATGTATTCCAGTGGTTGTGGGAAGGGTTTTTGCATTTGGAGTTTGGAGGGCTTTTTGTTCTTTTGGAGGCAGGTGGCTTATTTGCCTGACGTGCCTTATAGACACTTTCCTAAAAAGGAGGACATGATCCTGGTGGTGTATTGACCAGAAATGCATAGTAGACTGTGGAGCAAGTAATTGAAGGTTTGACTTTCTGAATCTGTTTCCTGTATGTGTCTTTGATCCTTCTAAACCTGACCTGCCGAAGCCATTGCTGTGTGTGGTTCTCCATGCCTTCTGATGCTCCCAGCAGCCAAGAGATAGTGTAGGGTAACTAATGTAAATAAATATGTTATGCCTACTCAATGGGTGAGCCTGTGGGATACTCACAATAGCCTGCTTTTCAGTTAGCAAAGTTACTAGTTTGTATGTCAGTTGTCTTTCCTACCATCAGTTACCAAAAACTTCTGGAAATCCAATTACCATTAGGACTTTTTAAATCCTCTGTCAAATTGGATTGAATTAAAAAAAAGAAAAAAAAAAGTATTGGGAACTAATCAATGTGACTGTTTCATGCTCTATCAGGAACTGAAGCTTAAGTGTAAAGATTATAACTAGCTTGTTGGAAAATCCATTTGATAATTATTAACATTTCCTTAGTCCTTATTAGCAACTCTACCTGGCAGATCTGATTCTGTAATTGCTTGTACCTCACAGAAGCATCAGAATGGTACCTGAGCTGGTAGTGGTACTGCACTCTGATGTCTGGGCCGTGTACAGTAGTGCTCTGCGTATGCACCGAGCATATACATCCATAGCTGGTCTCTGGCTAAGACTGCTCCTTCCAGCTGCCTACCAGTCCAATTTTTGAGAGCTTTCCATATGTTTTGAGGGAAATGGCCAAGACTAATTTGGTGATGCTATTTAAATACTTGAATATAAAAGGGTTTGTATTCTCTTTCTATTGCTGCTTAGTGCTTTATTTTTGTTTTGAGATACTATTTGAGCCATTTACTGTCAACAATAACAATTCAATGAATCCTTTAAAACAGGGAGAGGGTGGGAGGAAGCACTTAGGCAAAGACTGTACCCTTAAATATAACCCAAACCTTTATTAAGCAGTAAATATAAATGACACTGAAAATACTTACCTGGAATTGACCAGGGATGAGCTGTCAGCTACATGAAGACCTGAACTGGATGAATAGTGCCTCAGTGCAAGGGCGATTATCTTCTAAGCTCTTTCGAGTACCATCCCACACGCACGTTCGCAGCTGAGCTTTTATGGGACAGAAGTCCTCTCTCTGGATTTGTGCAGAACTGCACTTTGTGGCAGATGTTTAAAGCTATTGTTCTTGCTTTCAAGTTTCATTGAAACTGGGGTTCAGTCCAGGAGACTACCATAAGCAGACTGAAAGCTGCTGTACTGTTGAGTACAACCTGTGAACACCTTTCTCCCAAAACTGGACAAGGATTCATGTGTAATGGCCAAGTTATTTAAGTGCTTTTGTCTTTTTAGCCTGCAGGGGCTCAAAATAGCATCTCCTGACTGCCAGGTATGTGTGTTAAGCACTGATGTTTTGGCCTGATTCACTCTGTGTGTGTGCACATGTTGTTCAGGAGCAGGCAAGAGCTTTGGTCTTGGTTTGAAGCTTTGCCGTTGCAGCAAAGGTTGAAAGCAGCAAAACAAAAATGCAGGATTCTTCCATCTTTGTTACTTAGTTGAGAGGGGGAGTTCTCAAGACCAGTCCCACTTCCTGCTGTGAACATAGGATTTCTAATGGGCCAGAAATAACTCAATCTCTTCAGACAGAAATAACCTCGTCTGTGTCTGGTTGAAGTTTATAGTACAGATGTACAAATATTTACAGGTAGCTGCAAGGTAATTAGATTGGTAACAGGCATACATCACACTAAAGGAAATTTTGGTGGATGTGGTTAAGAAGGTGCTGCCTGGAGAGGCTATGCAATCTCCATCCGTAGAGATAGACAAAACTCTACCAGAATGATTCTGAACAAACTCACCTAACTTAGAAGTTGGTTCTACTTTGACCAGCTGGTGCTACCAGGTGATTCCTAGGTCTCCTCCACTCTCAGACACCATATATTGCAGTGGAGCTTGTTTTACTAGTATTCAAGCAGTTTTATTGCTGCTTAAAGACAACACCAGCTTCATCCCTTGAAGAGGTTGGGAGTGATATGCTTTGTTCTTTTACTGACATTGTGGTTACCCCTTTGCATTAGTCAACATTCAGCATTTTAGTCAAAGACAGTAGCAACTGAAGGAACGATTATTTTTTTATCTCTAGATACAAATTGAAATAATCATACAAATATGCAGGTCTTACAGTGACTTAAAATTCAATTGTGTTTATTCCTTCTGTGATCACGTGTTTTAATAATGCTTCAATAAATAACTTCACATAAACTGAATTTAGCTCTTATATTAAAAGACTATTTTTTGATCTCCTAAAGAGGAAATTGCCGTGTGTCAGGAAGATTTTTGATTTTCAACTCAATATGGAGAGAATTCTGAAAGCTGTGGCAAAGGTGAAATGTTGTTGGTTCTGTGATGCAAGTTGCCAAAAGGCTTGTTTTCAAACGTATAAAATATGCTTGGTTTCTGGGGGTGGTGAGTAGAAAAACAGTCTCTCTGCTTATCCCTAGATTTATGCAGGAGTTGTTGGCGGTGGGGGGAATAAAGTTGATAGTCATCAAGTATTTTAAATATTTATAGGACACATAAAGGAGGAAATCTGAAGTGAAAAGTCTAAAAAGTAAAAATTGAAAGTGGAAAAAATAGTTTCAACAAGGAAAATATTTGCAGGAGCCCAGGCAACGCTCCAGGCTTGGGGAAGAGTGGCTGGAAAGCTGCCCAGCAGAAAAGCACTGCCTGGTGCTGGTGGACACCCAGCTGAACATGAGCCAGCAGTGTGCCCAGGTGGCCAAGAAGGCCACTGGCATCCTGGCCTGTACCAGAAACAGCGCGGCCAGCAGGAGAAGGGAAGTGATCGTGTCCCCGTACTCGGCACTGGTGAGGCCACACTTCAAGTACTGTGTGCAGTTCTGGGCCCCTCGCCACGAGAAAGACATCGAGTTGCTGCAGTGAGTTCAGAGGAGGGCAACCAGTCTGGTGAAGGGTCTGGAGAACAAGTCTGGAGAGGCTGAGGGAACTTTAGGGTTGTTTAGTTTGGAGGAGGCTGAGAGGGGAGACCTTATCACTCTCTACAGCTCCCCGAAAGGAGGTTGTGGTGAGGTGAGTGCCGGGCTATTCTCTCAAGTAAATAAGAGAGGAAATGGCCTGAAAGTTGCAGCAGGGGAGGCTTAGACCAGATGTTAGGAAGAATTTCTTTACTGAAAGAGGCATCACACTGTTCGGGGAGGTGGTAGAGTCACCATCCCTGGAGGTATTCAAGAAGCGTGTAGATGAGGCACTTCAGGACATGCTCTGGTGGGATGGAGAGGCCTTCTGGTTTTTTGGTTTTGTGGTTGGGTTTTTTTGGTGTTTGTTTTGGTTGGTTGGTTTTGTTTTCTTTCTGTTGTTGTTGTTGTTGTTCAGGGGGGTTCTTTTGGTTGCTGTTTGTTTCATTTGTGGGTTTTTTTGCTGTTTTTGGTTGGTTGGTTTGGGGGGTTTTTTTATTATTACTCTGTTTTGGTTTGTGTTTTTTTTATGGGCTGGCAGTCAGACACTATGATCTTAGAGATCTTTTCCAACTGTTACAATTCTGTCAAATATGCATCAAAAAGGAACCAACAGAGATGGAGAAGACACATTATGAGCAATTGGAGAGGTCATGTGATTTACGGAAAGAGGAGGGGAAAAGCAGGGAAAGTAGAAATACCCAGTGTGTGTACTTCCAGTGACTGGCCCCCAGCTTACTGGTTTGCTCCTTCATTTGTTTTCAAGGCTTACCAAGACCCGAGAGAGTGGTAACAGCAACTGTGTCTGTATACGTGCACGTGTATATCCACCAGATTCCTTAATAGGGAACTTTGATCAATGTGTGCAGCCACTTGTTTTCTAATGTAAAAATATTCTTACAAGAAGCAGCAGAAAGCAGAGGCAGTTCCATGGCATTACAGGCGAACAGCTGCTGTTCCTCGGGCCCTGCTGCGGAGCAGGGGGACACGGTGGTTGCCCTTTGTATTTTGTCTTTTTTACAGCTTATGGGAATTTTTCACTTATGTTGAGAAATGAACAGAAATAAGCCTGGGTAGCAGATGGATAGATAGAATAGCAAGCTTGTCAAGAAAAACATTTTCATACTTCCTTCCTTGCTGGGTAAGGCCTCTGCAATATCTTTAGACCTCTCACTTTGCATCTTCATCTACTTTTGCTCATCTAAGACAAGATTATCATCTTCAGTTCCCATTGAGGACTGTGGTAAATATCTTTGCCCACTAGTGCAGATACTTTGTTCAGAAAAACTGTTCTACTTCCAAGTAGAGTTCATTCTTTATTTCCTTTTTGGTTTTTTTTGAATGTATTAATGAGCATAACTAATCAATATATATAACAGAGTATCAGTATTTTAGTCCTTGTAAATTAGTTGATTAAAACGTATTAATAGTATTCAATATGTATAAAGAAAGGTTTATTAAGTTACAT
>JANIJG010018948.1:5394-35055 GCA_024611175.1 Megaceryle torquata
GTCAAGCCCCACCTTGAATGTCTCCAGGGATGGGGCCTCAACCCCCTCCCTGGGCAACCTGTTCCAGTGCTCCACCAAAACACTGTTTTTGGAGGTGCTCCATGTAAATTGGTCTGGTTTTAGCCTCCACCAGGTGGAGCTGGGTTATTGAGCTGTTTTTCTAGCAGCAATGTTTGGGAATGAGAGACCTTCTCATGAAATAATAAGGCAGGATATGATAAAAAAACAAATCAAACAAAAAAAACCCAAAAATAAACCAAAACATAAAACCAAAAAACCCCCCCACACACACAAAAAAAACCAAACCCAAAACAAAAACCCAAACAAAAAAAAAAAACCACAAAAAACTAACAAGAAAAGATAATTTAACTGCATTCATTTCCATGTAATTAAGAAATTAAAGGATCTGTAGAATAAAACTCTTTGTAGTGTCACAGGAACTGAATGTGACACTCATGGGTATCCAGTCAGACCTCTCCCTGTTGTGCACTTGTAAAACATTGATTATGAAAAACCTGGGCTCTATAAAATCAGAAGGTAGAGTGGACCCAGGGGCCTGAAGTTCCATTTTTAGCTGCCTGAAGTTCCATTTTTAGCTTCCTTCTGAAGCTCTTAATTTTCTTGAGTGATACTCAAAAAGAGGGTAACTTTTGGACAGCTTGAAGTTCAAACTACTTAGCCACAGTGTCCCAGGCTGGAAAATCTGCTGGTATTTGGGTTAAGTTCACTATGTTCCCAGAATCTGGTGATTTCAGAGCATCATCTTGGCCTGATTTACTGGGTATCAGGTTGAATTGTGGACTTTCTTGGATGAAAAACATCTCTTTCCCCTCATCTTTATTAGGTGGGTGATAGTAATGCTGACATTTTAATGTGTATTAATCATTGCTTTTCTGTCTTGGTTTAATGATGATTTTTTTTATTATTATTAAATTATAATTCAAGCCACTGATGCAAGAAATTCCATGACGTTCCAGTCTGTTGTGGCTGGCAGTGTTGGCTCTCCTTTGTAGTTCTCTGGTTTTGTTCTACTTGCTGGTAGCCTGGCAGACTTTTTCGGAAACCCCTGACATCATCAATCTTTCTCCAGGAAAAAATGTTGCTTCCAAGTGTCATCGAGGTTTATAGGAAGCGTGGGAGTGTCAAAAAAGGGGTGCTAAAGTAATGGAAACATAGGCAGGAGGAGAGTAAAAAGGCAGGAAGAGAACAGCAATTTAACTAATTCTGTGTCCAGCTCTGCATTTGGCAGCAGCAGACAGCCTCTCTTTGCCTTCCTTGGTGTTCTTGCTTATTTCAGGAACACTTGTTAGAGCATTTGCAATGGAATTCTTTTCTGTCTGCGTGTGTACTGTCTGGGTGCTTCAGTTTTACCTCTTTGCTGAAGGATTTATAACATTCCTACTTGTATTTCCTGAGTTTATTACTGTTGATAGGCTTTAGTGTCCCTTTTAAGTAAACCAGCGGGGATTAAATCCTCTAGACTTGAATTTAGTCATGTTCTCTAAATGTCCTGTCCCAGGTCTTGGATTTTGTTTGCTTATTTTTAATGGTGTTGCTCAGGTCTGTTTGGTCACGCGCACCAAAATCTCCATTCAGAATGTCTTGCTGCTGATGGCTGGAAAATCTTGGAGGAAGGGCAAGTTGTTCAGTATCGTTGCTTCTCACCTAAGAATTTATTTGCTGTCTTAGCTGAATTGTGAATCTTCTTCTAGCATTGAAACTTAACAGCAAAAAATAATCTTTATAATTTAAAATCTTCCTAAGAGCCATTTTTTGATGCTTGGAGGAGAACAGTCCCTTCAAGTCAACACAGTAACTCCTATAAAAGATTTCTTTTTCTTACTTGGTAACACTTTCAGTGCTTGCTCTGTCTAGGGGTAGTGTCTGAAGTCACGTTGGACCTGCTGTGCTGGTGGAGAGCAGCGTGTCTGTCCAAAAGGACACCACAGAATAAGCCCCCCGTGTAAAGCTGACAAGGAAGCAGAGTGTTCAGCTTTGCAGACCCACACGACAAAGACAGGCTGCTTGTGAGGCTGTATTTGCAGGATTTCATTTTTCTAGCAGTGGTTTTGCTGTTGTTCTTCCCCCAAACCTGGAAGAATGGTCTGATGCAGCAGCAGCAGCACTTTGTGTGCCCTGATGTCTGGTGCTGGAGGGTGAGAGTCACTGTCCTGCTCTGGGGCTCTGCTCCCCTTAAATTAGTTCCCCAGGGTTTCAGAGCTGAGAGAATTCCAAAGCAAAAACCAAGCCTGATCCCAGTGACCGGAGCCCACAGATGAGTGTGCGCTACCAGAGTGGGGATAGTGGTCTGTCTGTGGTAGATGAAGGGTGGTTTGAACTGGAAGAGCAGGCTTTGGCTGAAAGCTGAGGTCCCGCTGCTGCCGAGGTACACGCAAGGACAGTTACTGCAAATCATCTGCTGCGTGGTGGTTTCTTATCTTGGGATATTTTTAGGTAGGACTAGGTCACAGAGTCCACACAGCACGTGGACAGAGTGCTTGCTTGTTACAGAGTCTTGTCTTCAAAACACTATACCCAGCTTGTTTGTATTAATATTTTTTCTCCTCCTTTCAGAAGAACTCTGCAGTCTTTTTCTGTGTCCTCTATCTTTGGCCCCTTCTCTGAAATTCATCTTTCCAGGAATTCTACTTTTGGGGTCTTTTTTTTTTTTTTTTGACTAGTGGAGAACATCTTCCTTGTTGCAACTGGCTGATATATTTCATGAACTTGGATAACTCCTTTTAAAAGTCTGGAGAAAATTTGTTTAGAGTAAGTAGCAGAAGTTGTAAATATTTGAGAACCACAGCTGGTTTTGTTGCAGTTGCTCCAGAACCTCACGAGTTTGGGAGAGCATCACCCTTAGTCATAAGGCATCACAGAGAGGAAAGGGGAAGCAGCATAACTCTGTTGAGAAGAGTGGATTGATGCTCTTAATTTAATATATGGATGACCAGATATGATTACAACTTGATTGTTTTCTCCTAAGCAGAGTAATGTTAGTATGTAATTAGGGTATCCCAGCTGAAATGTTAAATGAAGGGAATTCAGAAAGTTCTTTTACACTCAGTTATGACTCTGTGATCTCAGGTGTGTTTATCTCCAGCCAGAAATCAGGAGTGGTGTGAATAAGAATATTGACATTTGTGTAATTTGCATATATTTAAATGCTGGCTTGCATTTTTTGGAATGATGGGAAAGCACATGGCCAGCAGGAATTGCCTGTAACAAAGAAAATAAATGTATTTATTCAAGATGCTCTGTCTTTACTTAACTCTCTCTCCTTGCTCCCGTTACTAAGGTTATCCCAGCAGTGCCTTTTGTGGAGATGCTTCTCAGTGCAAAGATACAGGAGGGGTTTGGCTGGAAACAGTTGCTAAATCTTTCCATTTGTTTGTATCTATTTTCCAGACTGTATTCAACATTGATCCTCCAGAAGGCAGCACAAGCTTCGTGCCACATCGCTCGATATCTAAATATTATAAGGTACGGGCTGCTTTGTGTTCCACTGTTTACCCCACTGGCATTTAATGCCTGTGCTTAGTGTATCCGAGACCCAGAAGGATGTGGATGATATAGCAAATAAATGATAATGATTACAGGGAAATGAAAGTTCATCCATGAAAAAAAGCAAGCAACTGTAATAATAAAGTCATAAAACAAACCCCAACAACATCAAAAAAACCCAAAACAAACCCAGCAAAGGAACTGGGGAATGAGCCAGCCACTGGAATGGGCTGCCCAGGGAGGGGGTTGAGTCGCTGTCCCTGGAGGTGTTTAAGGGTGGTTTAGCTGTGGTGTTGGGGGGAATATGGTGTAGGAAAGAACTGTGTAGAGTAGGGCTGATGGTTGGACTCGATGATCCCAAGGGTCTTTTCCAACCGGAACGGTTCTGTGATTCTCTGAACTGTGGTTAGTTCAGGTTCCAAGAAGAACAGGGAGCTACAGAGTAATTCTTAAAGAAACTCTAAAATGAAATTAGGAAAGTGCAGCAAATGCAAATTAACCAAAACCTTGATGGTGCATATTGTGCAAGTCTTGAAGTGTTATTTCCATATCTGTTCTCTTGACCTGACCCGAGCCTATTACCAAGCGAGTGCAGTAGAGCCACTGAACCTCCCCTTAGAGTCCTTATCATTTATTATAGAGTTTGGGATTTAGAGGCTGTGATGTTACCATGAATTTTAGGAAAGGATATTTTTTAGATAAAAGGTTAACTTTCCTATTAACTCTAGGACTTGATTCTACTTCTCTTGCCAAGTGAAGCGAGCCTTTCAAATGCAATAATGTGTTTTCTTTTGGTGGATGATACCCAAATAAATGGATTCTTTCTCTGCTCAGGGCAGCCCAGGAAAAGCTGCTCCCGTAAATTAACTAAGTTTTTGGTTAAATGTTGAAGTACTTCTTTGGTTCTTGTTAGATAAGTTATGAAAGACTGGAAACAAAATAGGAAAACCAGAAAATATGACCTTAGTAATGCTATAAAAGTGATGCTGATTAGGTTAACTACCCCTAACACAGGCTGGCTTTTTTGAGGGATGCAGGGCAAGTTCATTTCTGTAGCAACATTTCTGTTCTTTTCCTTCAGGTTCATATTCATCTGGATAACAGTAATCAGAAGAAGAAACAAAGGACAGATCTCTGGAACTCATCATCTGCAAAAAACCAAGGTATGGGCCTCGGTCTTGGGGAGGCTCATGCAGAAAGTTGGATTGAAAACTGCTCAACTGTTCCTTTCTGATTCAAATAAGAAAAGAATTGAGGACATCCCAGGCTGTGCTACTTCATGTTTGTGATCAGGGAGTCCTCTGCCAATTTTGGAATGTCATTGTAGGATTTTTTGAATGAAACAGCCCCTGTGGTACCTTCAGTGTTAAAAATGGGTCTGAGGAATAAAGGGCCGAAGAGAGCAACTCCAAGAGGGCATGCTCCACATCTCTCTCCATGCAAAAAACCTTTTTAAACCCCAAGGGCAGAGCTGTGTTCCTCATAGAGCTGGGGAGTCTGGCGCGTGATCAGTCTGCCTTGTTGCCATGGTCTGAGTTAAAGCCCTCGGTAGATAGGGGCTTGGAAAAGGCTTTTTTCTGGGTTTTGTTTTGTTTGTTGTGTGGTGGTTTTTTTCCTCATCAGAGAGCTGGTGGGGGGGTTTTGTTGCAGGGTTGTTTTTTGGTCACCTTCTGATTCAGAGGCTTATCCTAAGGCTCCTGGGAAGCAGCACTGAGCTTGACTTTAGACTTCAACCTTAGTTCTTTCTGATATTTTAACTTACTGTTTAATAAATACAGCTGGATGGAAACCAAAACTTTTTCTGATCAGCAAAGAGAGATGCAGATCCCTCTACCTAAGCCTTCTGAGTACAATACTCTCCCAGGATCTTTGTAAATACCTTGCCTTGTAACTATCCACTTGGTTAAATGCTCTCGTGAATGTAAATATTTGTTTCACAAATATTTGTCCTTTTCTTAAGGACAAAAGTAGCCTTTTTTCAAAGGAGTAGTTCAGTGGGATTGCACGTAACCTCCCCTGAAGTGTTTCCACAAAGCTCTGTCTCTGAGGGGCAGCGTGCTGGTTGTTAATCCACAAATAACACTTTCCTGAGGTATTGCTCAATTGGAATTTGACATTACAGGAATAATTCTAGGTGGGTTTTGTTAAATATACAGGTGGGAAAAGGCCAGTAGAAGCACTTTAGATTTATTGCACAATTTGGAGGATTTATCCACAAAACTGATAAAAAGGAGTCACAGAATTTATCTGTGCTTCAGTAGACAGGGATAGATTTGCTTTTCAAATAAACCCAGTATTTGGAAGTACCTATGCAACGGGGTAGAAATTTGTTGGGACTAGCAGAGGTCGGACAAGACTGATCAAGCCTCCAGTTTCCTGTAGTGGTGTAGCAGAGCATAGAGATAGATAGCAGTGATTTCTACAGTCTGGGTACAATGCAAACCTTCTCACAACAGCTGTTTTCAAAGGGGTTTGTGGAAAGTATTCACCTGACCTGTAATTCTCTCCTGTCTGTAATTGGTGAGAAGTGGCTGAGTTCAGGGCAGCTGATGAGATGACCTCCCTGGCTACTGGCTCAGCACACAGTAGCCACTTAGGATTGCAGTATTGGGCCGTTTAAGTTCAGATAAAATGCTCTTTGAATGCTTGGTTTGCTGTAAAACACTGTGTTGTGAACTTCTAGCAAACCATTTCTCCACGGGTTAGCTTTCCTACCACCAGGAATGGAGAAAGCTGCTGCAGAGATCCACTTTGTGTAACCTCCAGCAGTTCTTGCTGCTGAACAAGCCCTTGAAAATGGATTTTATACAAAGCTTCAAGTCATAATTGCAGAACACACAGGCTAAAAATGTGCTCCAGTCCCAACTACTCTGGCAACTGGCAGTCCTGCAGGGTTACAGATTGGAATACGTCACAGAAATCATAGAATCATGGAAATGTCTGGGCTGGAAGGGACCTCTAGAGCTCATCTGGTCCAACCCCCCTGCTGAGAGCAGGGACAGCCTCAGCTAGAGCAGGGTGCTCAGAGCCTTGTCAAGCCCCACCTTGAATGTCTCCAGGGATGGGGCCTCAACCCCCTCCCTGGGCAACCTGTTCCAGTGTCCACCACCCTTATTGACAAGGGAAACATCAAGGGGTTGGTGGTCTTCTCCTCCAGGCCATCCTGTAGCAGCACAGTTTGCTTTTATACTGGAATTTCTTAAGATTCCTGACATAAGTGACTTTACTCTTGTCTGTAGATACTTCCTGGCCTGCCCACGTCCAGATCCCAGCTGTGATTTACACCAATTCTTAGTGTGTAATTTACACTAACTCCATCGTCTGGATGGATTTACCCCAGCGAGGTGAAAGGATAAAACTTTAGCTTAAAATAAATGTTCTCTTGTAATTCTAAGCAGGGAGTGAGTCACTGGGCACATCTTACTGGGGATTTCCTGAAACTCTCAGCTCCTTTTTGAAAACAGTCTTTGAATGAAGCATGTGCATTTGAAACACATGCACACGATATCTGGATCCTACGTATTTAATAATTTAATTGTTTTAAACAGAAACTAATTATGCCAGAATTGGAAACAGAAGCAAAAGCTGACATTTTATTTAGCTGCTCTCCTTCTTGAGTAGATGATTGTTTCATTCTCTTGGTGCTTTGACTCAGGCTCTGAAAAGCTGCTGTGAAGTTTTCAGCAAGAGCAGCAATGGTACAACTGTGAGCTGAGGGATGAAAGAAATGACAAACGTGTTTTAGCCATTTTCCTTCAGATCTTTTCTGCAGATAATTTCTAGTATGCCAGATTTTTTTGAGTGCCACATTGTACGCCCACGTCCAACAGAAGATTTGAGCAGAAGGTGAAAGGTTTGGCAGCTGACTGTGAGGAAAATGGAACGTTTGGGTGCGGGGTTTATAGCCGCTGGAAATTCCTGATGGTGAAGGGGTTTTTCCTCTTTTCAAGCAGGAGATGGGGTGGAGATTTGATTTGATTTTTAAATTATTTTATTTTTTTTAGTAGCTTCAGTAATTTGTCCTTCATCCCAGTATTCTGCAGTTCCACCATGCCTCCCATTCCAGTTGTCCTGGACAGCAGGATGTGAATCAATGGATGGAGAACTGAGTTGGTTTATCTGCTCCATCTGCCTGTAACTTGCTGACAAAGATCTGATGCTCTCTGTCTTTTCGATGACCATCTTTGGATTAAAAGTATAATCTACTTAAACTGTGAGGAAGCAGTGACCTAAACCATATTCTGAAGGGACATAGGATTGAAATCTGGGCAAGACCAAATCAGAACATACCATACAGCTGGAATTCCAGCTTCAGATGCCAGCGGGTTTACTTTTCAGAAGTTCCAATGCAGTGTGTTGTACGTGAGTCATAGTCTCATTTCTCCACTTACAGACTTGCTTTTCTCTTTTTCTCTTTATTTGATACAGGAAAGACCTTAAGCTATTGGTGTTTCAGCCCCGGGTACAGCATGCACGAGCTCGTTCGACAGGGAGTCAGGACAATTATCCTCACTAGTGGGACTCTGTCCCCCCTCTCCTCATTCACGATGGAAATGCAGATGTGAGTACCTAGATGTGTGAGGAGTACCATGAAAATACACAGTCTGCTCTCATGATTTTAGGTTTCATCTCAGGATTCTCGAATGTTCTGGACTGGTAGCCAGTAGGGAGTGATATAATGAGAATGACTGGGGTCTCACTTTTGTGTTTCTTTAGCCCTTTTCCTGTTTGCTTGGAGAATCCTCATGTTATTGATAAACACCAGCTCTGGGTCGGGATCATTCCTAAGGGACCTGATGGAGCTGTGCTGACTTCTACCTATGAAAGGAGGTAATGAACTTCCATGTGGAATTCTGCTTTGAAATCTTGGCTTCCAATGTTTTGGGCTCTGCTTACAGGAGGGTGCTAGGATGTGAAATAAGTGGTCTCTGTAGTTCTTAGATAAACAGTGAGCTGAATGACAACTCCCTTTAACCACTGCTGTTGAAAGTGTAGAACTGGAGGGCTGGAGGAGATCAAGTGTCAGGCCACGGAGTGCACATGAATAGTCTTCAGTGGCCCTGGCCAGCCTCATCTTTGACCTCCACTTGCAGCTATCACCCAGGAGCTCCACGTAAGGTCTGGCAGAGGCCTTCAGTCCCTGCCCAAGCTGTAGGACTCCCTGATTCCAGCTCCACCATAACCACACCTGGCCATGGACCCTCTTGATCTGACCCTGTCCTCCTGGTTGACTTGCTGGGTTGACCTTGGACCTGCCAGTCACTATGTACCTGCTTTGCCATCCCCACACTGACACTGTCTCTGGACCTGCTCCTGGTTTACTGGCTTGCATTCCTGCCTTAACCTTGGGCCTTCCCCCTCACCATGCCTTTGCCTGGTGATCCAGACTTGTAGCTGAGCCCAGCTGCTGCATCCAAGTCTTTCCCACTTGCCTTGCTCTGGCAGCGTGGGTCTGGGTGCTGTCTGGAGAGACCCCTGCCCCACAGGGCTTCGTATCGTGCCTGTGTAGCAGCTCCCTGGCCCTTATGGAGCAGTTCACCCTTGCTGACACGGAGCCCCATCCTACCTTTCTTTGCTGAAGGCTTAACAGATCTGCAACATGACCGGTCTTTGCGACAGCTCTGCGTTGGAAGCTTGTCACCCTGAGCAGCCAATTCTCCCCGTCTTGTCACTTCTACCTCTGCATTGCCTTCTTAAGGCAAATAGCTCCAAATACTAATCAAACTTTTCATCATCATTTATCATGCTTTTCTCTGGTCTTTCATCATCTTGCTTGGGTCTTTCCGCTCTTCAGAGTAGACAGTGCTTCTGCTGCCAGTGGAATATATGGCCAGCAAGGAAGGTCAGACTTGATTCTGTTGTATGTCCACCTCTGTTGTGCAATGCAATAGTCTCATCTGTATCTCCACCTGTCATCTGGAAAGACAGCTTGCTGCCTTGGGCTTGGCTTTGGTGTTGGGTTTGGGGTGGGTTGGTTGGTTTGTTTGTTTGTTTTTTGATGGTTGCTTAAATCTATTTCACTTCCAACATCTTGGACAAACCTCTGGCTGAGAATTCTGTTATTTACCCTGCTGTGGGCTTTGCTTTTTTAGCAATACAGAAAAATGAGATGATAGATCTCAAAGAGCTTTTACTGGAGGGGGAAAAAAAAAAGGGGGGGGGGGGGGTGAAATGCCAGCTATTCCTCAGAATTGGAGTGGGACTTGGCAATTGCAACGGATTTTTACAGAGAAGAAGAAATCTGGAAACCCCTAAGACTGCTTTTTTCATGTTGAGCAGCTTGGTGTGCCGTTTAGGTCTGGTTTGGGGCAGCTTCTGCCTTTCAAAGGCAGAAGGTTGGGGATCCCCCCCTGCCAAGGGCTAGAACACCTTCATTTTTTTGAAGGAAGGGAATTTGCAGTGGTCGCTGGGTTTGAACAGCCTATTTACAGGTCTCAGAAAAAGAAATATGGGTTTGGTTTTCTTTGTTTTTTTCCCCCTGCATCTGTGAGATTCCTGGGAAAGCAGCAGGCAGAGCTACAGGGCACGAAAAAGAAACACAGAGATGTGAGAGAACCAGTGACTTTTCAAGAAGGGTTGGAGGGAACATCATAGAATCATTAAGGGTTGGAAAAGACCTTAACGATCAAGTCCAACCTTCATCCCAACATCTCCCAAACCATTAGACCACAGCTTCAAGAGCTACATCTACTCATCTTCTAAACCCCTCCAGGGATGGTGACTCCACCACCTCCCTGGGCAGCCTGTTCCAGTGCCCAACCACTCTCGATGCTGCTCCTTGTAGAGCAGAACTTCTTCAGTCAAGACCAGAGTAATTTACTTAGCTTATGTCATGAGTAAATAATAACCATAGTAACCAAATCCACCCGTTTTGCCCCTGCAGCCTCACTGCACCAAATCAATCTAATTATTTTAAATAGCTGTCCCATTAGTCAAACTTTGGCAGCATCCACAGACTATTCTGGCAGAACTTCTCTCTTTGAATTGCTGGTGTTACTCATAGAACTCGTGCGGCTGCCCGTTTCCACGTGTTGCATTTTGATACTAGTGAAGTTTAGATCTTCAGGGCTAATAATTAGAATATTTAATAATAGTAGCAATGTGTAGTCATGGTGTTACTAATTTAGTGTCCCTGGTGCGGGTGCTTGCCAGAGGAAGGTCTGCAGCTGGGGGTGTGGATGTGCTGGGTTAGGTGACTAGCCGAGGAAGTCAGGATGTATGATAGACAGAGGAAAGGAAATACAATGATGTTACTCCACTTTTCTTCTTTGTAGGTTTTCAGAAGATTATTTATCTTCTCTGGGGAAAACAATCGGTAAGTCAAGTGTCTGGGTGTCAGAAATGGGCTGTTGCACAGGAGTTTTACAAATCTAGGAGGAAAATATTGAAGATGATGTAATAAGCCAGAGAAAGGTGAAGTGTTGCATATCTGAGTGCTCCCTGGCTTTGTATGCTCCTGTTTGCTCAGGCAGCTGACAGCAGGAATTGAGTACAAAAATGAGTCGGAGTCCTTGGTTCAATATTCCCAAGTTAGGAATTCATTTTTATTGTCAGGTGTTTGGGTTTGGTGGTTCCTAAACAGTCAGAAAGTGGCACAAACTAGAAGATCAGTGCACGGAGGTGCTGGAGCCAAGTGCTGTTGGCAGAGCAATAAGGATCACGAGAAGTCAACACAGTTTCACGGGATACCTTTAAAGGCACCGTGTCAAGCCTGCCTTAAGTTTCTTGGTTTGGTGCTGTTTTACCAACACAGCAGAGCTACAAAACTCTCAACACTTGAGGCCAGAATGAAAGAAGAGCATTTTTGTAGCTTGGCTGAGACAGGATTGAAAGGAATCCATTACATCTAGGAAGTGTTTGAAGGAGATGGAGAGTGCTCTGAGGTGTTCAGCTTGGCCTGAAAGGTGACATTGAAATACCTGATCAGTCGGGTTTTTTTCAGTCAGGTTTCTACTGTTGACTAGAAAACCCTCAAAAGCAATCTAGTGGTGCCTCATCCCTTGCCTTGAATATTTAGACTGCAGCAGACAAAGAGTGGAGAAGATGATCCAAGAATGGATCCTACTGTCACCAGGGGAGGCGTGGCAGATGATGGTGATGTTCTTTCGTCGGTGGTGTTTGGTGTAGCTCAAAACAGCTTTTATCCTCTTAACACTACACTTCAGAAAGCTAGTCAGGTGGCTGCGTTAAACTTTATACCTTGAGAGGATTACTGAGATGATTGAAAAAATGAAACAACTTCTAATACAAGAAACACCCTCAGCTATTCACTTGGCCATCTCGTTGCAGGTAACCTGGTGCGAGTGGTACCGCATGGACTGCTGGTGTTCTTCCCGTCGTATCCTGTCATGGATAAGAGCCTGGAATACTGGAGGGTATGTTAATTGCTCTGCCTTTACGAGGTGGTTTGGTCACACGTGTCAGTTTGTAGTCATGCTGTCTAACCACATTCATTAAAAAGTCTTTGTTAATAGTAAATTATAAAACCCAAAAAGTAAAATCCCAGCTCAGGCTTCTTTTATTTTGATCACAATACACTGAAACCAAACCCAAAAGAATCTTAACACATCATCTCATCTGATCTCAGAGTTCATTTGAAGTTCACCAGACTTCTCTTTATTAAACCTCCAACCAAAAGTGTTTCAACTTTTCTGAGGAAAACAAATCCCAGTATGAGTATTTCTTTGTAATTTATACCTGTTGCAGCTGTAACTTCTGTAAGAGCTGTGCTGGTGATATGGGTGTCCCTGCTGAGACCTGGTGGAACCATTCTGGTTTAAATGCTGCTTCTCCTTAAAAGCAAACGCTGGGACACTGCGGAGGGGGGCGTTGGGAACTTGCTGGTCAGAAAGAAAAGAAATGGATCTCGTGTCTGAGCTGCACCAGCTGCAGCCACTGGTGGTAGGATTGCACCTCTCTGCTTCTCTCGCTCCTGTCTTGGGCAGGAGAGGAGCAGACTGTTGGGGAGGTCTGTGGTGACCACTCAAAATCTGTGGTGACCGCTCCCGAGCGTTTCCTTTCTTGCGGGCACTTGTGGCACGTGCTTATTTTCACGTGGCCATTTCTGACACGTTCCTTGTGTGTTTAACAGGAGCACGATTTTGCTAAAAGAATAGAAGAAGTGAAGCCAATGTTTGTGGAACCCAGGAACAAAGGGAGCTTTGCCGAGGTGGGGTATTTGCATTACGTACCTGTAATGTGCTCAGAAACTGCTTTTATGTTTAAACACCTTCTCTGAGATTTGTTTGGGTATGGAACGCCCAGATTTTCTCCTAGGCTAAAGTTAAAACTGATTTCTTCTTTGAAGTACAGTTCTATGGATCCTTCCTTCACTGTTGCAGCCAGTTGTGCAGGGCACAGTCTTTGTTTGCGATCTGGTGGTGTGACAGCGGCTGACATCCGTAGCTACTGAGTGATGGAGATGGTAGAAAGCTGTCGCTGCAGTACTCAGCAGCTTTAATGGTCTACTGGACATTTTCTGCCAGCTTGTCATGCTTGGGATGTTAAGGAATTGTGCACTGTCATCTTGTTTATTTATAGCTACTCTGTTTGCTTCTTAGAGTAATTAATATCCTTGAATTACTTCCCTGGTTTGCTCATTTTACTCAAAGATCTGGAAAAACACAAAGACAGCCCCTGTTTTATCTTCTCATCAGAAATATCTGACATTAATCTTATACTCACCCAGATATATTCTAGATTTCACAGCAACTTAAAGATTTTGCAAAGCAAACGGCTTCTCACGTTTGAAACGAGTAAAGAAAAATGTAGTAAGCCAAATGAATTGTATTTTAGATCTTCGTGTACAAGTCAAATTTAGTTAGTACAGCTTTCTACTTACGCATGTACAGAGGATAACGCTGGTCCTGCTCTTGCTTCAACTAGTTTATCTTTTAGGTAATGGATGCCTACTATGATAAAGTTGTCTGTCCAAAGTCCAACGGAGCTGCTTTTCTGGCAGTGTGTCGGGGCAAGGTAACGTAGCTGAGAATTTGTTTCATCTGAGATCAAATTATATGGTGGATGGGGGGAAAAAAAACCCCCATCATTCTGCATTTCAGGATGTTTCTGTTACTTGTCTGTAATTACACGTGGGGAAAAAACTCCACAACACAACAAGAAATAGGATGCTCTGAAGCCTTGACAGAATTCTGTCAAGTTTACGTATGCCTCACTGCTGGCTTTACTGAAGGGAGACATCTTTGAGTTCTTTACAGGGGATGAGCATCACACTTACATCTCCTGTTGGCTGCTCACCAAGAACTCAACCTATTAAATATAAGAACGACCGTTTTGGAGGAGAACTAAAGGAAGCATTTGTAATCAAACATATTAATTAGAACACTGATTTAAACCCAAAAGTATTGCTTAGCTTTAAAAAAAAAAATCTCCATTCACCTCAGGTTGCCACATTTGGTGGCCTTTCATTTATGTTTTCCAGTGCTGATAAATGGCTTTATGTTTATCATTCACAAAATCATAAATGACTCTTGGAGCCTTTTTGCTGTTGCTTCCTGTGTACCAAGATTCAACTTCTATCGAACCTTTGGTCCCAGTCTCCTAAGTGGCTGTTGGATCAGAGAAGAAAAGATGTAGCTCTCTTGGGGTGGGACTCTCATCTGAATGCCCCTGTCCTTCCAGCAACAGGAGGAAGAGAGTCTGGGGAGAGATCACACTTTGCAGTGAGGTTGAAGGATAGATGGTTTGGTTTGTTGTGGTCACAGGGTTAAAAGTACGACCGCAAGATTGGAAATACTTGAGGAGATCAACCCGAAGAGGCATGTTGTCAAAAGCTCTGAAACTACCTCTCTTCTCTCAGCTTGCTGCTGGTACCTTTCCATTCTTGCTTTAAAAGGATTTTGCTGTGTTCTTGAGAACAATTCAGGGTATGGAAGGTTTAAATAGAGGTGTTGACTGGCATTTCAGATGCCTTCTGAATACAGCTCTGCTGCTTACCCAGGAATAAGAGAAACACATTGAAGGTGTTAGCTGATCTATGCTTTGTCCAGAGTCTCCTAGAGCAAGAAGGCAAGCTAAAAGTTGTGGTAAAAGCAAAAAAAAAAAAACAAAACCAAAACCAATCTAGTTTATAAACTACTCGTATTCAAAAACTACGTTTGGCCAGGGATTTAATTTAATGGAGGAAAAAAAGGCCAGGAACTGCTGATTTGCTCTGAAACGTCACTTCCAAGTCCTTTTGATAATGAAAAACACTCTCTCTTCAGGCCAGCGAGGGCTTGGACTTTGCAGACATAAATGGACGAGGGGTCATCATTACTGGCCTTCCATTTCCTCCTCGTATGGAGCCCAGAGTCATTCTGAAGATGCAGTTCCTGGATGAAATGAGAAGAAGTGGTGCAGGTGCACAGGTAACACCGGGCAGCTTCTCACTGTTGGCTGTTTGCAGGTCCATCTCATTCTTTCTCCTCCCTCTTCTTTCTGTGGATTTTGGCTTTTCTTATCCTCCCAGCTTTAGGGGACCATGAATATCAAAAAGTCAACCAGCTTTTAGAGTTTGTCACAAACACAGTCACCTTTTTCTTTTAATAATGTGGAAGGTTCCAGATTCTGTCTTTGGTGACACAGCCTCAATCATACATAGGCTCAAAAAACCCCATGAAAATAAAGTTTCAGCCAAAAATCTTTGTATGCATGTTATCTCTGTGTCATTCTGAGGGAGTTATTTCATCCAGAGAGAGAGAGGGGGGCAGAAGAATTGCCCGTGCTGACTGGCTTGGGGATTTTTCCTTTGGGGTGTGAGGGGGTGTGTGTAGTTTTGTGTTTTATTTTGCTTTGTGTTGCTTCTTTGTTTGGGTTTGGGGTTTTTTTTTCCCTATTGCTTCAGGCATGAGAATGAATGACACTCCCAATTCAGTTTATTGTCCTGCAGGATAGCTAGTGGGTCTTAAATAATATGATGATTCTCTTGCCCTCTCAGGGCTGTCGGTGCCCCACATACTGACCAGCCCCTCAAGCTGGAGATTACTCTTTAGTTTTCTGTGCGCTCGAGTCAACCTCTTTGGTTTTCCTTGACTGTCAGACATTTGTCAGTAGATCTCGTAGGATACTTTTTAATTGTTATTTCTTTAAAAAGAAATAATGACTGCAGAGCATGGAGAATACATTTTACCTGGTGAATCATGTTAATTCTCCCCCCCCCACACACCTATTGCAGTATTTATCTGGGAGAGAGTGGTACAGCCAGCAAGCTTCCCGGGCTGTTAACCAGGCCATTGGCAGGGTCATCAGACATCGCCAAGACTACGGTGCCATCTTCCTCTGTGACCACAGGTGAGTCCTATTGCATCAGTATCCATGTGTGTGTAGTAGGCAGCAAGAGTTTAATTGTTGGCCTCGACTGGGGATGGTGAGCACCTCCCATTGCAGTACCACAGTTACTGTTGCACACTTGAAGATTTTTATGGATGAAAGATAAGAACTGCTGATTACCTGGTATCAACAAAACCTTCTTCTCCTGGGTGAAGACAACCCCATTGTATTTACTGCACTGTTACCATCTTTTGTTGTCTTGCTGCTCCTCCTTTGTCCTTTCAGACCTTGATCTGACATTGGTTTAATTCACACAGGCCAGCCTGGGACATAATTCTCTCCTTTTCCAATCCTGCCCAGGTTCACCACTGGTGATGTCAGAGGCAAACTGCCATCCTGGGTCCGTCCTTATGTGAATGTTTTTGACAACTTTGGGCATGCAGTCAGAAGTGTCTCCCTCTTCTTCCGCGTCGCCCAAGAAATTGTGAGTGTCTTGAAAATTTCTTGGGGTTTTTTGTCATTTTTTGGTGTTTATTTTTGGTTTGTTTTTTTTTTCTTTAAATTATTGATAGCATTGCAAACTAGTAATTAATAAAGCAGGTGAGAGTCACTTGTCTTGGCATTTCTGAACATGGGGAGCTTTACAGGAAAGATGTGCCTCATCATTCTGCAGGGGTGAGCTGGGACAGGATGTGTTGTCATGCTGGGCAACTCATCAGGTTAGATCACAAAAATAACTTCCCTTTCCAGTTCCTTCTAAATAAACACAGCTTTTGTTGGGTGGTAGGCACATACTGGAACAGATGTTAGCATCAGAAAGCTCGGGAGAGGGGATATGGGTGGAAGAATCAGTCAGACCCTTACATTTAAATCTGCACTGGTCTTAAGAGTGAGATAAACCCATCTCTTATTACAGTTCAGTGCTGGGTCATCTTTACTAATGTAGCTTCTCTCTCAGCATTAAGCTTTTTTTTCTCAGTAATAGTTTCTTGATTTAAAAAGCAGTATTGTAAAAATACTTTCTAATTGACTAGAGAATGTCATAGCAAGAAATGGGCTGGAAGCCAGAATGGGGAATTCTTTGTGCCCCAAATGGAGATTAAGATGAAAATAAACACAGTTTTACATGCAGGCTTGGATGGCTTCCTGGAAGATGCTTTAGCCAAATACAAGTTGTTCAAAAAAATAAGTTACAGATGGATGTTACTGGATGATTTGATGATCTTCTCTGGTCATAAATGGGAGTTTCATGGTAAATAAGATCCACAAACCAGTGTGCTTTGGCAGGAGGAGCTGTGTTAGGAAGCAATTGTCTTAGGAAGGAGTGTTGTGACCCTTTTCCTGTCATGCAGGTCACTTAGTGCCAGGCCTGCTTACTACACCTGATCTACCCATGTCACTTCCCAGGTATTTGATAGGTTTGCTGTTTTTTAAAGCATGCAAATCCAGAAAGCTTAACCATCTGTCAGAGGGTTATTTGGGAAAAAGAAGATTTCTGTGGGTCGATGCTGAGATTTTTGGATGCAAAGGAAGTGAAATGGAAGAGTAGCTTCTGCCTACTGTAATGTGTTGTAACCTGCTTGCAGATGCCCCCACCCCTGCCACAATGTCCTGGCTCTGCTGGATCCCTGCATGAAACCAGTACAACACCATCTACCTCTGAGCAGATCCAACCCCTGAAAAAAGCCAAGAACTTGGATGATCATGTTCCCAGTTTGAAGAGGAAAAGAAAAGGTAGGTTTGGGTCCTCACAGGTAGATGTTTTTTGTTTTAAGCTGAACCAAACAAGGAGGAGCAAGAGACTAGAAGCTGGAATGGGAGCGAATGCAAGGGAGAGCTCAAAGACCAAAGTTAAAGGATCAGAAGGCACGCGGCTCAGCATCAGAAAACGGGGGAACCAGTTGCAATACAGAGCAAAAATGGGGCCTGAAAGCATCCTGCAGAACAGTCTCTCTTCAGTGGTGCCCTG
Organism: Megaceryle torquata; assembly: GCA_024611175.1. Lineage (NCBI taxonomy): Eukaryota > Metazoa > Chordata > Aves > Coraciiformes > Cerylidae > Megaceryle > Megaceryle torquata. Next base: position 23,138 of record JANIJG010018948.1, read on the forward strand.
GGATAGGATAGGGGCGGTGGTCACAAACTGGGACACAGGAAGCTCAGCCTCAACGTGAGGAGAAACTTCCTTGGTGTGAGGGTGATGAAGCCTGGCCCAGGTTGCCCAGGGAGGTTGTGGAGCCTTCTTCTCTAGGGACCCAGCCCCACCTGGCTCTGCTCCTGTGTGGGCTGCCCTGGGTGACCCTGCTCTGGCAGGGGGCTTGGACTCGATCTCCAGAGGTCCCTCCCGACCCCTACCCTTCTATGATCCTCTGAACAGGAGGAGTTTGGGGGAATATCGTAGTTTGAAAAATAAGAACTGAAGTCTGTTTCTGACTAGCACTGATCTCATACGTCCTCCTTCCATCCTGCAGTGTAAATGATTCTTACAGAGTAATCTAAGAAAATAGAAAGAGGGCAGTGACCTTGGAACAAAGTGGGGCTATAAAATGTGTGGCTAGTGAATGCCAAAGAAAGAAGTGTTTGTGCTGTTGGATATTCTTTCAGAAGGTTCCCCTCTAGCTTGCTTGCCTTTTCGGAACAGAACAATGAAGCTGTGTTTAAAAGTGTGGTTCCAAAACAGTTGTGAAATCACTCTTGTGCTCAGTCACGTTACATCTAAGCCAGTGTGACTGCAGGTTGCCCCTGAGAAGGATTACTTTGGCCACTGCTCTTTTTGCTTCCTCGATTTCCAACTGTGCACTTATTGTGCACCTTCCCCTGATTTGCATCCATCTACTGGGCAAGTGCAGAGCCAGCAGATGACCTTGAACCACTTTACCTCTCATCCACGTGACTGGAGGATCCATCTCCTGGGGTGGGCTGGAATATATGGCTGGAGGTAAAAGGAAGAAGCTGCGTTGCCTCTCCTAGTTCAGATTTTCAGTTGCATTGCACTTGCTGGAACATCAAACCCACACCTGTAGTCATAGTTTTGGTTCAAGGGTTCCCTGTACTGACTTAAATCTATAGTGCATTACACTTCCATTCTTCTCAAGATAGTGACTTTTCACTGAAGTCATTTCCCAGAATAATGGCACTATATTTGGAAGAGAATAGAATTGAATACTTTTCTGCTTAAAAATAACCAATCTTATTCCATTCCAGAATCTCTTAAAACCAGAAACTGAGTTTTGGGGTAATCCATAAAGCTGAAGGAGTTAAACACAGATGGCTGTTTTCCCATAGATCCAAAGCCATTTTGAGGTTAAATGTCACCACTACTTAAGGCAAACTTTGAGACGAGTCCACCAGGTTGTGATAACAAATGCTTGAGCAACTCTGGGAGCGGTTAACCAAAGCAGTCGTCTTACTGAGTCATATAATGCAATTTTGGAAGATGTGGAAGATTAAATAGACCAGCACATCTTTGTGGATGGCTGCGTAAGATTTTGAGGTATTACTAGGTCAAAGAGAATGCAAGAGATGATGTGGAATGTTAATCTCTCATCTGTATTACACTGTGATGCCAGGAAATGAAGATGGAGCATCCAGCTTATGCATGGAATATGAACAAGAGCTCACCTCCCCCAGAAGACAATGTGGTGGACTCCTGGATGCGTTGGAGCGCAATGAGAAGAGCAACGAAGATGCCGAGGGGGAAAGTGACTTGTCGGGAGAGGAAAAGGTAACGGCAGTGGTGTAGCAGAGCACCTGCTTAGGAGTAAAGCTTGTAGGCTCTAAAGCACCGTGACTTTGGTGTTGAGAGTACCGGTGAAACCCTGGGGCAGGAAAATCCCGCTGTGATTGGCGCTGACCTGCAAGTTCTCACAGTGAAGCATCAACGGAGCTTCTTCCGTGTGGTTCGTTGTCGTTCCCCTTGGATTGGTATTTTTAATACATCAGAGTTCTCCTTGCTTTCCCAGAATCCCTGCTTGCACTTGCTGGTGGCGTAGCTCCCTTACTTGGCTGCCAGCAGCAGTATTTTACTGGTTTGCAGTTTGGCTGATGACTCGTGTGGGGACTCCAGGAACACCTATTGCAACATAGCAAAGTGCTTGGATTAGGAGAAGAATGCCTGAGGGAGAGTGTGGAGGTGCAGGGAGTGTCTGGGGAATATCTAAGGAGGGCTAAGGAAGATGGATGAAGACATCTACATAACAGAAGGAATGTAAAGCTTGGAGAAACAGGCAAAGCTAGAGATTATGTAGCTTGTGTGCAGCTAGATGAGACATTGGCTCCATCACCCATGGGCTGCCACAACTTAGACACCAGAACTTATTCTTTGGAAGACCTGGCCCATCTCCAGGGACTTAGTAACCCAGCTACAGTATCTTGTTAACACAGCTGCACTGCTTTTGGTGTAGATCAGCATTTCCTTAGGTCAGATAAGCTGATGGTCCTAGTGGGTCAGCAGTGAGTCAGCTCATGACCACTTTCTGCATTTGGTGGTTACTGCTCATCTTTGGCTTGCAGAGAGCAGTGGGGCCGACCTGAATTGGTGACCTCTGGCACCAGAGATCTGGGGAGTGTAGTCCTGAGACAGGCTGAGACAGATAACGGGGTTGTTTTGCTTTCCTGTCTTTCTTCACCATCCTCATAATAGCTGTGTTACTGTTTTCTTTTATCAAGGTTATACTGTGCCCTTGTTCCCTAAATAAGGGAAATTTTAGCTGCTGTCATTCTGAAATAATTTGCTTGGGGTGAGAAAGAAGAGGAGAAGCCTTTGTCATCTCAAAATCAAAAAGAAATAGTCTTTCAATCTATTTAAAGAATGATTTGACAGTTCCCCTTAAACAGTTCTCCTTGTGACACGTGTCTTATGGAAACATTCCTAAGATCCCCTCTCAGGCTGCTCTTCTCCAGACTAAACAGCCCCAGGGCTCTCAGCCTTCCCTCACTGGGGATGTTCCAGTCCCTTCATAGGTGGGGGGGTTCCAGTCCCTTCATCCTCATAGCTTCTGTTGGACTCTCTCTGGTATTTATAGAATCATAGAAGAGCTTAGGTTGGAAGGGACCTCAGAGATCATCTAATCCAACCTCCCTGCCACGTCTCTCTTGCTTTGTGAGCTGAGCAGACCTGTTCAGAAATCACAGTGGAATAGATTTTAATGTGGTTGCTACTGGCTCAGTCCAATATTGGAGAGTCTGCTCTTAAACAGTTCCACTCCTCTTGCTTTTGCCCACGCGCCTCTCTCGGAGCGCTGTATGTACCAGGATTCCCAGTCACCGTGGTACAAGTGCAATTCTTTGTTACTGGGAATGGGAGATGCTCAAGAGCTTGTCAGGCCACAAGCGTTTGTGCTTCTGGCTCCTCCTGTCCACCCTGATGCTTTCTACAAGACTGCTTAGCTTTCCCTTCTTGGTGCCCCAAGAAAAGCTTGATAGAGATTCTCTTCGGAAGTGTTTCCAGGGAGGAAAGGAAAGTGGCTTAATCAGGAATCTGCACCCTCAGGACCAACTTTGTCCTTAATTTCCTCTGGTCTGGTCTCTGATTTGTCCAGTAAGTGGTTACCTTCTAGAAACACGTATGTGTCCCAGGCTCTGTTGCAATAGTTTAGGTTGACTTGTGTCACTCTCCCGAATGGTGTCACAAACTGGGTTAACAAGGTTTACTACTGGCAGTGGACAAATGAAATGGAAAATAACTTTGAAAAGCATGGTTTTTGGACCTTTCTTCTTTTCTTTTCATCTTCACAGGCACAACGTCTGTCAACACTTTCCCTTCAGTATGAGAAGAGGTTAACAGATGAGCAGAAGGGAGGAAGGAAGAGAATAAAGCTCATCAGCAACACAGTAAGTGCTCTCATCTGCCTGTGCCATCCCTTTGATCTGTTTGAATGGGACATTTCCAGGCAGATAGAAAACTGATGCCAAAACAATTACATTTTTACTTCAAATTGCAAATATTCAGCCACTGACATCTGAAATCTATCGCTGTCATGCCCTTTCTCAACTCTAGGCATCTCAAAGCCAATCAAGTGCGGGCCCAGGTGGGGTTAGTAGGGGAAGGCATTGTTTTCTCCCCTTCAGCACCTTGTGAACATCATCTCCCACTTACAGGGGGTGGGGATGGTTTGGTTCTACTTGATTAGAATAGAATAGTTTGGTTGGGTGGGACCTACAACCATCATCTAGTCCAGTTGCTGGCAGAGCCTCAAATGGTGTAGCTGACAGTTTTGTTTGGGTAGGTGATCGCATCCTGACCCCACCCGTGGTGCATCATCATTGTCCTGTGTTTTATTTGCAGTTGTGCATTGTTGTTTTGCCTTGTCTCCAAACAGTTAACTCCTTATGCAGCTCGGAGTCACAATAAATCGACCTGGAGTTGTCCTGGGTGCTGTCTGTCAAGACTCCCAGGCACCCAGCAAACGAAACTCATGGAAGTAGTCATAGATCCTGAAGCAGATAATATTCAAGGTGTGCAGAAGGAGCAGGGTTCCTTGCAGGAGGTTGTGTTTGCAGTTTGTTGCTATCTGATGTCATAATGAGTCAGTCTAGCCCTCAAGGTTTGGAGTAATTGTCGTTTGTCTTATTAAGCCTTCTCCTAAGAATAGAATTGTGCAATGTGACTTGGCTGCCTTCTCTAGGAATAGCCACCTGAAGCGGTTGGTGTTGCAGAGAAGGTGAATGGCATCGCCCTCCTGTGAGGGAAGGGATGCTCACAGATCTTAGAGGGATCCGTGCGTTAGGAACAGGCGTGAAAACCAGCTGGGGAAATGAGCAATGTACTCGTGCCTCTGAAGTACGCCCTCGATGCCAAGTTTTGTCACAAAGCCACGTGACAGGGGTCCAACAGCTTATGTGTTCCAAGTGTGTGAGCGCATTGTAAGGCACAGTGACTTTCATAAAGCAGGGCTTGTTCTGAACCCTTTTCCAGTCCCTGCTGCTTGTGATTGTAGAAGAGTGTTTCCCAACGTGAGAGCGCAGTCTGGCTCGCTCATGGTCATAAGTGTCCTCAAGAAATGTCACAGAGGAACCAAAAGGCTTGAATGCCTTCTGTTCTTTGTATCTCCAGCTTGAGAGATTTGGTTTTCAGTTAGCTGGACGTTTCCAGGAGCTGGGCCAGTTAGCTTTGTGTTTATTCTGCGGCACTGAAGCCGGTTTGGGATTGTTTTGGGAAATAGCACATGGGGTGATTACCATAACTGCAGGAGACAGTGACCTGTTGGTCGAAAGCCTTCACTGCTCTGTGTGCTGGCAGAATTGTAAATGTATTGCTCCCCTCTGAATCGGTGTGAGAGTAACCCCCCAAGTCATCCCGTTTACTGCGGAGTCGTCCTGTCTTCACAGCAAGGTGACAGGAAACCAGAGCTGACGGAGCCGAAGAAGGTCCGAGCGACGTTGTACATCGCCACGGTGAAGGACACCCTAAGCCAGCAGAACTATGACCTCTTCTCTAAGGCTCTTCAGCACTACAAGAAGACAGATGACTTCCATGCCATGTTATCTCAAATGAGCTCCCTCTTTTTAGAGGATGAGAAGAAGCACGTCTTGTTACGAGGTAGGGTGACTTCCCTACTTTATTTATACACCAGGACCTTTGTGTTTTAAACAGACTTGGGTAGTTCAGAGGTAAAGGGTTTTAGGTGTGAGGTACAGATCCATCAGGATGATGATAATGAGCATCCTTCACTTTATATCCCCAGATCACACAGCACATCTAATGATCAGATACTAGTTTGCATCTTGACAGGCTTGAGAAAATAAATCCCATTCTATGGCAGGCTGTGTTATTTTAAACTTGGGTTTGCTTGCTTTTTATTTTATTTTATTTTTGATGTTATTTCAAAGTTTGCTGGAAGTAGCACAGCTTGTTCCCTGTCATTTCAGAGGCAAGGTCAAGAGTCTGGTGGTGTGAGCTGGATGGCTGTGTTCATAAGGGTTGGGTGTTAAAGCAGTAAATGACTGGGCAGAAATGTAGATAAGATTTCTATTTAAATAATGGTGAGTATTCAGCAAGTGGACTGGGCAAGCGTGGATAGTTCACTGGTTTAGCTGGTATTTTCTCCACTTTGGGACCTGGACTCCCACCAACACTTCTAGCTTGTTTTCTCTGTGCGTTTTCATTTCCCTCTCAACTTGTGAGCAAACGGGCAGATTTTTCTGTGACCTTTTATTTATTTATTTTTTTTCATCTCTTAACATTACTTGTAAACTGTTTAAAGTTAATTTTACAGTTAAGGAACCAGGAAGCTCAGTATGAGCACTTAGTTTTTTAGTAGCCAAAATCTGTTTCTCAATTTGCTGATATTACTGGAAGAATAAAAAAAAAATAATCAATTCCTCCGAGTGCCAGCCCAGCAGGTACTTTAACCTCGTGGTTTATGAGGTAGCTCATGACCTTTTGCTGCCAGTACCTGTTCCACTGAGGTAAGCTGCTTTGTATTTACAGGCTAAAAATTACAGTTATCACCTCCTGGGAATACTATTGCTGGAAGTTGGCACGATAGCTGACCTCTAACTTCTGAGGGAGCTCATTGTAGAAATAGGAGATAACAACACGTAGATTTTAAGTGCACGTTATCCTCGTGTTACTTAACTTAGAAGTCCTGTCACTGTAGGTTTGTGGTTTATTACTCATGGACTGAATCTTTTTATTACCCTCCCCCCCTCCCTTCTTTCTCTCAACAAAAGAATTTTATCAGTTTGTTCGACCTCAACATAAAAAACAGTTTGATGAAGCGTGTTGCAACCTGACTGGAGTGGGCTGTGGCTACAAACCCGAGCACAGCCTCCTGAGGGAAGAGAGGGAGATATTGGCCAAGAAAATAGGTGAGGAGCTGGTTTTGGCACCCCGCGGGCGGCTGTGTCGTGTGATGGACGTTACTCAGTCCCAGAGCAGGATGTGTCTAATGGGTAGAGAAGCCAGGGGGGAGGGCGAGTTGGTTTAATGGGTACTGAGCTCTCTGCTCTGCCTGATCCTCCCGCCTGCCTTCCCGCGAGCGCAGGCAGGTGCCTCGGCAGTAGTGGCTGCGTGCTCACTGATGATGCAATTTGACTCCAAAAGGGGATTTTACAGATTGGGGCAGGGAAACACTAGAGAGAGTCCAACGGAGGCTACAGAGATGATGAAGGGACTGGAACATCCCTGATGAGGAAGGGATGAGAGCCCTGGGGCTGTTTAGCCCCAGGAGAAGAGCAGCCTGAGAAGAGAGCTGAGGAATGGTTACAAATCTCTGCAGGGTGGGGGTCAAGTAGAAGGGGCCAGGCTCTTGTCAGGGGTGCCCTGCGATGGGACATGAGGTGACGGTGGCAATGTGAAACACAGGAAGTTCCACCTCAACATGAGGAGAAACTTCTTCCCTGTGAGGATGACAGAGCCTGGCCCAGGCTGCCCAGAGAGGCTGTGGAGTCTCCTGCTCTGGAGACTTTCCAGCCCCCCCTGGCTCTGTTGCTGTGTGGGCTGCCCTGGGTGACCCTGCTCTGGCAGGGGGGTTGGACTCCATGATCTCCAGAGGTCTCTTCCAACCCCCACCATTGTGTGATTCTAGATGGACAATCAGAAGTCTGGGAATTCACTCCACCAATGAGAGATTTGAACCAAGCAGCACTTGAGCCCATGTCTTATTTTGTCAGGGAGTCTGGTGGTGTATTTTATTGAAGAAGTTGTGGAAGCTGATGTGCTAGGAAGTTTTTGATGAATGGGTGTCCTGGTTTTGAGTGCAGCCTACTTGAGCAGGGAGTGGATTTAGCAGAAATGATGCCATGTTATTTTCAACCTGATGTGTTATGTGACAGAGTGGCACGTGGACACGTAAATGGTTAAATCAAAGACCAGATGGTCTAGAGACTGTGCTGTCTGATTCCCAGGTCCCTCAATATGCTCAGTACCATCAGTTCTCAGGCTTTCCTTGCCTCTCTGTGGATGACAGTCTAAGTCATGTTTTGGAACAAGAGCAGAGAGTGGACGTCAGGGCTCATGTCAGACAGTGGTGTGGGTAAAGAGAAGACAAAATGAAGATAAACTCTCCTGCTGTTGAGGACAGGAGGGATGTAGGCTGGAGTCCTTCACAAGAGGGAACAGTGTGCAGTAACTCTGCTTTCCCAGGACCTTCTCATGGCATGAGAGTGTCGTTGCAGTGCCAGGGTTGTGCTGGTTAGATGCTGCACCCAAATTTGGAAGGACAATTTGTTGAAACTTCAGTTAAGAGTGGCAGAGCTCACCCAGGTTGCACCAGTAAAGAACTTCACTACCACAGGTTGTGTACGCTCACTGCCTTCCAGCGTAGCTCACGTGCAGGTTTAAGGGGCTTTCCTTGGCAGTCACCTTTTCTCTGCCACTGCTGCTGCAACCTTTCTAGGACTGTAGTCACCTCTCCTGCTTCCTCTGCCATGTTTCTTCAGTTACTCTACTCAATTATTATTGGATGTACTCTGTGTCACCCTGCACATGCATGTTCGCTTCTCCAGACCTCCCAGAGAGGCAGCTCGGAGGGATCTTTGGTTTGACTTGGATCGGCAGTTTGGATGTCCTTGTGGTTGTTGGTGCTAGCAGCAGATGACATGTTGCTCTCGGTGGTTTTTTGAAGCTGGCTGATGCTTTCTGCTGGAAGTTTGGGAGCCTGAAGGCTGTCTCCCAACAGACATTCAACAGCAGCTTCATATTCCTACCTGAAAATGCAGGAGGGGGACGTACACATCTGTCCCATCACTGTGGCCACCTTCTGCTTCGTTCTTACTGTGAATGTTTGGCTTACACAGATAGGTCTGGGACTAAAACATGGGTGTGTTCTGGGTCCAGTGCTTTCTCCATCCAGTGCAATACCCCAGCGCACGGGGAAAGGCACATTTTGTGACCTGTAGCTATTCCAGCAATGATCCCATACCACTCTCTGAGGAAGAACTCAGTTTTACCCAGACTACATCAGACATCTCTGTCGACATAACATGCCTGTAAAAATCCCAGAGATCGGTGAGAAGTGTTTGTTGTGCAGGACATTTATCTTTTGTAAGTAATTCCACCAAGATACATATTGTAAGCCAGAAAGAGAAAGCTGCTCCTCAGAGCTTTTTGCTGGGGCATTCAGCATCTTATCTGAGTAAGTGCAATCGTAGCTAAGCAAACACAGGCATGGCCAGGCAGCGTACGGAGCAGCTGGGAACTGCCAAATAAAAGCCTCTTTACACTCCCAATAAATTGGTCCCATAGGAGTTTTGCTTTGAAATGATAATTGACCCAGGGAAGAAAATTATTTCATGGACTTTGAACTCATTAAAAAACTCCCATCATTCATCTACAGTTTATTCCTGACACTTAATCAAAAGAAATCTAATGATCTTTCTAACGAACGTAATTTTAACGTTGCTGGGAATGTATCTCCTCCAAAGCACATGGCCCTGATTGTAGGAGTGGAAGGTGTTGATTAGCTCTGTTTGGCTCACCTCTCAGGAATTTCAGAAGTTTCCACAATTAGGAACAATCATTTTGACATCTTCTTTTAATAATAGATTTCTGTGAATTGTGGAATTCCATCTTTTGTGGAATTTCGTAGCTTTAAAATGTTCTTTTATACAAATGAAAATTGACATGTAGCAGCAAACCCCAGATTAAGAACTAGTTAGAAGATTATTTATGTGTTTATTTATTTCTCTTTTTTTAAATTGAACTTTGAGTGCACATACATTAAAGTACAGGACACTCACAGCACAGCAGGATTTGGCTTCAGCCAGCAAACCCTTGTGTAGGAAACCCTCCCTAGTCAAAAAAGCATTTTCTTGTAGCTAACTTAAAGGTGGGGATTAATTTCTCTTAAAGAGTTGCTATAGTTTCACTGACAAGTCATAAAGCCACAATGTCCTAGCCCAGCTAAGTGGCCCCAGGCATAGTCAGAGCCAGCGTGGGTGTCATGGACTCACTGGACACATCAGTCCAGTGCCCAAAACTGGGGTGTAGACCTGTGTGTGCTGGGTCTTGGAGGCATCCCACCAGGGCAGGGTGTGAGTGTGGAGCCAGGGGCTCTATATCCCCTGTGCATACCAGTTTTCTGTCTCATACTAAATCTTGTTGATCAGTCACAGGATCACAGAATCACTGGGAGTTGGGACCTCTGGAGATCACAGTCCAACCCCACCCCCAAAACGTTGTTGATCTTCAGACAGTGGCCGCTGTTTGCAGCAGGCAAGCAGCAGGTTTTTTTCTCCAAGTACTTTGTGAATTCAGGGGAACTCATTCCACGTGCTCCTTCCCAGCCACTGCCAGAGTCCCAGCTGTGTTCTGCAGCTGGGTGAGCAGTAGCTGCTGTGTGCAAGAGGCATCAGGCTCGTGTGCCTTCTGGCTGCACTTTGGTGTCAGTACTGTGCCTCTATTTCTGGATGTACTTTCTTTCAGCAGGTTTTGAACAATGTTTTTTCACCCTCGGGGAAAAGCAAAAAGTCAGTAATGAGTAACGTGGGAACAGCTGGCTGGGATGCTGATGTTGGAGACCCATTCCTTAAGCAAGACCTACTCCACATTTGGTTTTCCTGGCATGTACCTCAAGACACTTCACAGAATCACAGAATGCATTGGGTTGGAAGGGACCTCTGAAGGTCATCTAGTGCCACCCCCCTGCTGAGAGCAGGGACATCTCCAGCTAGGGCAGGCTGCTCAGAGCCTCACCAAGCCCGGCCTCCAATGTCTCCAGGGATGGGGCCTCCACCCCCTCTCTGGGCAACCTGCTCCAGTGATCTGTGCCCCTCCTATTAAAGAGCTTTTTCCCAGTGTCTACCCTAAACCTGCCCTTTTCTGGCTCAAAGCCATTGCCCCTGTCCTGTCACTGCAGACCCTTGGGAACAGACCCTCCCCTGCTTCTTACAGGCCCCTGGCAGGCACTGGAAGGTGGCTTTAAGGTCCCCCCAGAGCCTCCTCTTCTCCAGGCTGAACACCCCCAGCTCTCTCAGCCTGTCTCCACAGCAGAGGTGCTCCAGCCCTCTCCTCATTTTTGTGACCCTCCTCTGGACCTGCTCCAGCAGGTCCACATCAAGAGAAGGGGATGCTGCAGCTTCCCTCTGTATACAGAGCAGCACTGACAGTATTCATAGCACCTGTTGGTAGGTGGAAGGGTGAATTTGAACCTAGCTTATTGACCCTGGATACCACCTTTCTTCTCCAGGACACTCTACTGCCTTTCTGTGCTGATGTGCTGCCCTCCCCTTGTTTTGCCCGGCTGCCGCGTTCGATATCAGATAGCAATTGATTTACTTTCCCCAAGTACATCACAGCCCTGTGGGTGTAAACAGCAGCTGGGAAACCTGAGCTGCGCTGCTGGTAAATGCGCCAGCAAAACCATCACAGCCCTCCCAGCAGCTCGGCCGCTGGCAGGGCAGCTGCTGCGCCAGGGCTGGGCACTTGCCCTGGGGAGGAGCAGAGCCCGTGTGGCGTGGGGGGACACGAGGTGTTTCATTAGCAGGGCCGTACGGAGGTGTTCTCCCCACTGCCAGATGGGCAGACTCTTGCTCGTCCTGGGGAATTGCTGCTGGAACCACCAGCGCGGGGCCGCACAAGCCCCGTGTTGTGGTGGTGCAGCCACGGCTGGTGCAGGGAGCTGCTGCTCCTGCTCTCCTTGGGCCGTACGAGACATGGCCCAACAGTAGCTGCAGCTCTTCAAGGTGGTGCTCCCTTCTCAGCCAGCCCCGGCACAGTGACTGAGTGGGCATTTCTCACCCATGGGGTGCTCAGTGGCTTCCTTCTCTGCAGCAGGCAGGGCTCTGGCTGCCTGTCCCTGGGGCAGCGCTGCTCTGGGGGCAGTGCCAAGAGCCTGAGCAGCCGAAGAGCTGGGCTGCTCTCATGCTCTTGAGTGGCATGGCTATGGTTGAACTTCTTCCTGGGGTGACCTCTTTATCCTGGGGTGCATAAAGGAGGTGTCCTCCTGGGGGGCATGAAGAAGAGTGTGGCCAGCAGGTTGAGGGAGGTTCTCCTCCCCCTCTACTCTGCCCTGGTGAGACCACATCTGGAGTGTTGTGTCCAGTGCTGGGCTCCCCAGTTCAAGAGGGACAGGGAAATACTGGAGAGAGTCC